>WNWK01004460.1:0-83062 GCA_009830355.1 Cherax destructor | reverse complement strand
TTTAAACATTAAAATTTCATCATATTGTAATTTTGAAAATAATTTTTAACTAGAATAAACTCAATAAATTTCTCTAATATTAAGTACCTAGTTTTTAAGGACTAGAATAAGCTGCCCTAATGCCATGGCATGTCAGTGGCTCCCTTGCACTCAATTTACATTGTAACTTCCAATACCCATGTAACCTGCAATGAAATAAAATTTGTTTGTTTGTTTGTTTGTTTGTTTTACTCTAACTGTAGCTACAACCAAATAATGATCTGATACATCTGTTCCCCCTCTATAAACATGTACATCCTGGAAGCCTACTCATCAACCTTTTATCCCCAATACATAATCCAACAAACTACTTTCCTTACGTGCTATATCATACCTTGTATATTTATTTATCCTCTTTTTCATAAAATATGTATTACTTATTACAAACTTTTTCTACACATAGCTCAATTAATGGCTCCCATTTACATTTACCCCTGCACCCCAAATTTACCTACTACTCCATCCACAACATTTTTCCCCACTTTAGCATTAAGATCCCCAACCACAATTATTTCCCTCACTTGGTTCAAAACTCCCCACACACTCACTCAACATTTCCCAAAATCTCTCTCTCCCTCTACCTTCTTTCTCCAGGTGCATAAACACTTACTATAACCCACTTTTCACATCCAACCTTTATTTTACTCCACATAATCCTTGAATTTATACATTTATATTCTTCTTTACCTGCCATAACTGATTATTCAGCATTATTGCCCTCCTTCTTAGCTCTAACTCTATTTGAAACCCTGATCTAATCCCATTTATTTCTCCCACTGAAACTCTCCTACCCCCTTCAGCTTTGTCTCACTTAAAGCCAGGACATCCAGCTTTTTCATTCATAACATCTACAATCATCTCTTTCTTATCATTCGACAACATCCACGCACATTCAAACATCCCACTTTGACGATTTTCTTCTTCTTTTTTTAGTAAGCTATACAGGAAAAGGGGTTACTAGCCCATTGTTCCCGGCATTTTAGTTGACTTTTACAACACGCATGGCTTACGGAGGAAAGATTCTTATTCCACTTCCCCATGGATATGAAAGGGAAAAGCAATAAGAACAAGAACTATTAAGATAAAATCAAAAAAAAACTCAGGTGAGTGTGTATACAATAAACGTGTACATGTTTGCGTAGTGTGACCTAAGTGTAAGTAAAATAGCAAGACGTACCTGAAATCTTGCATGTTTATGAGACAGAAAAAGACACCAGCAATCCTACCATCATGTAAAACATTCTCAGGTTTCTGTTTCACAGTCACCTGGCAGGATGGTAGTACCTCCCTGAGTGGTTGCTGTCTACCAACCTACTGTTATTACTTAGTGTAATTATGAATTACATAAGCCTCCTTGCACAACCTCCCACCCCTCTATTCCTCCAACTACAGTTTCCTTAGAAATTTCCTTAGAAAAATTTAGATTCATGCATACATTACTTAAAAACAAAATTTTAACCCATCAGACAAAGCCTTACCATCTCTTCACGTATAGAATAATCAGCAGTTTCCAGATAATTAAGCATTTCTTGCACTATCTCTTCTGCATTACTTCTGTCACACATTGCATATAGTAGATCCACAGCTCTTTGACGTACACTTACATCTCGCTCTGTCTGAAAATAAATAAAATCATACTGTATGCACTGCATTATAAAAAAAAAAAAAAATACAGTGGACCCCCGAGTTTCGGTCAATTCATTCCAGAAGGCTGCTCAAGTGCCATTACCGAACGAATTTACTCCCTTAAGGAATAATGTCAAGTAGGTTAGTCCATTTCAGACCCCCAAAAATACTTACAAAAGCACTTACAATATTACACTTGCATATTGTTCGAGTTCCGAGGTGACCGAAACTCGGGGGTCCACTGTAAAAGCAAACACTTACAATAAAAATTTGCGTGTCAGAAGCGAATGGAGGCAAGTGGTTTTTATGACTCGACATGCTGTTGGAGTGTAAGCAAGATAACATTTATGAAGAGATTCAGGGAAACCAGTTAGCCAGACACAAGTCCTGGAGGTGGGAAGTACAGTGACTGCACCCTAAAGAAGGGTGGAGACATTTTCAGTTTTGAACTGTAGTATCGGCACCCTCTCTGGGTCACCCTGCCTCAGTGGGAGACGGCCAGTTCATTGGGAAAAAAACAAAAAAGTCTATTCCTGGTTAAATAATCATATTTTGATCATAGGCACATACTACAGTATGTGAAAAATGAAGCAAAATATTCATATAAAAACTTCTGCAATGAGCTCTCAAAATGAGAATCGAAACTGCTTAAAGTTTGTTCCTCTTCAAGTGAAGAGGAACAGTGGTGAAACAATAATGTCAGAACAGTGGAAAAAATAAGACATGCTCTAATCGTCACATACGTTCTGAAGAAAAGAACATGTAGTATGGAGTTTGCAAGCAACTAAGTAAAAGTTGCACTCTCCCAGTACATTCTTAAATGTTCTAATCTTCAAAACACTGACTTGACTGACAATAGCTCCAAATTATATATCACTTCAGCCAGTGTTTATGCTACTGTGACTTGTTAGTAGTTCACCACTATAATATTTATTTTCAATGTGTGGGCTTAATTAAGGCAGTAATTTAGCTTTGGTACTGTGACAGTTAAAACTAATGAAACCTAAGATCTAAATAACCATAAATACCATTAAAATAAATTCCTACACAAATAGAGCAAGTGAGGATCTCATTTTATACAAGAGGAAACAAATGATATACTGGGCTACAGAATAATGGCACATTAAATCCAACTGCAATATCTATTAATATGTTGCAATACATTTTGTACAAAAACAGCATTAAAATTTGAGTGGGAAAAGCAGCTGAAGTGGATGTGATTAAGACAGGTTAAAAGCAAGCAAGGGATAGATTTGGAAGGGTTGGTGCATTTGTTCAATATATGAATTAAAGGGATGTGTAGACCTAACACTTACATTGTAGTATGCAAGTGAGTAATACTTAGATAAAGGCAAGGAACTTTTCATTGCATTTATGGATTTAGAAACGGCATATGATAGGTGGATAGGAGAGCAATGTGGCAGATGTTGCAACTGAATGAATAGGTGGTAGGTTACTTAAAACAGGAAAGTTTTTACGTGGATAGCGAGGTGCAGGTTAGAGTATGTATGAGAGGGGGAGATTATTTTTCAGTAAAAGTAGGCCATAGACAGATGTGTGATGTCACCATGGTTTGTTAACATCCAGAGAAAAGTGAGTGCTTGGGTGTTGGGGAGAGGTAGGATTGAAGGACAGCAACTTTTATGGAGTATGAGTTGCCATTGCTTTTTCAATGACACTGTTCTTTAGGGAGATTCTGAAGAGAATTTGCAAAGGTTGGTAACAGTGAGCATAGGAATAGAGAATATAAAAAAATATAAAAATATTGAAAATCTAAAACAAATATAAGTAATGAGAGAGCGATATCAGATTGGATAGAGGGAGTATGTAGGAAGTAAATGTAATAAAAAATTTGTGAGTGGACCTGTTGGTTGTTTCTATGAGAGTTGAGGTGAACTACAGAATTGACAAAGACAAAAAGGGAGGGTAGTGCATTAAGGCATCTATGGAGGCAAAAAGAGAAGGTACCAGAGTAAAGTGGTACCAACACACTGTTATATGGGTGTGAAGCATGGGTTGTGAATGTTGCAGCAAGGATAAGGCTAAAGGTAGTAGAGGTCATGTTTGAGCGCAATGATCGGTGTGATTATTATCAGAGAATATGGAATTTGGAGATTAGGTGTGGAGTTACCAAAAATATTATTCACAGGGCAGAGGAGGGGTTGTTCAGGTAGTCTGGTCATTTAATCCTTTCGTGGTCAGAATCCTGATCTGAAACCTGCTCTCAGGATTGTTGGGAAGAGATTTATGAAATGATCGAGAAACTTTTTCCAAAGGTAATGAAACCAAAAAGTATAAAATTTGATGGAAAACTTACGTAATTACGCTCTTGTAAATTTAACGGTCACAGCGATATTCATGCATCAGCGATTTCACCCACGAGTCCTATTTTCAGCCAATTTTACTGTTCCAGTCAACGAAACTCAGTTATTTCACCAACATTCCTTCTATCGATGGGTACAAGAAACCACCCATTTACCTATTTCAACTGCCTAATAAAGTGATCAGAAATCAGTAATTTGGCCAATTTCACACAAAATTAAATTGCAAATTTCAAAATAGGATCCAGAATAAACAATGTAGACATTTTTGGCACAAACATTTCCTCTGTTCATCATTCACGTCCTCAAGCCTCTCCTATATTACATTTGCTTTCCCCTTTGAATTTTTATTTACACAAGCAATAGAAGCTTTACTGTTATGCAGACATAACATTATTGTAATAATTGTATAATGACAGCACATTTGTGAACATGTATTAGACTGACTTGTTGGACATGTATTGAACATAAGAAAGAAGGAACACTGCAGCAGGCCTGTTGGCCCATACTAGGCAGGTCCTTCACAATCCATCCCACTAACAATATTTGCTCAACCTAATTTTCAATGCTACCCAAATTGAAAGCGACTTAATGTGTGTACTCTGGAATATTGGCAAAAATCAAACATTTCCACTACTCTGAGGTCAATTTCAAGGTACTTTCAGCCCTAAAACCAATCAAATCTATTTTTGTAATATATCTTCCATTCTATCATACGAGACCAAGAAACCAAGAATACAACAATAAAAAATACACAGCAAAGTCAATTTTAAACCAACAACACGGTTACAGCCTTTTCCCCATTATGCACTGCTGGCTACAGGTTTTTTTATATGGTGCACATTTACCGCAAAGACCCCATTCTCTCATATCTCGGCCCAAATTTACCACCCATAGCTTAAGTAAATGAGCTGAGCTCATGGCTAAGAACAATGAAACCGACCTGTGCTTCAAAGCCGTACAACTACAGGACCCACCCCAAAAGAGTTAAAGAGGATGTAGATAAAAATGACGACAACTGGGAGGGTGTGTAAATCTGAGGTGGAGGGAAGGATGGATAGGGTGTGTCCTAGGAAAGGTTGGATGGATAGGATAGAAGTGTTTTTTAGTGGTAAGGGCTTGGACATCTATCTTGCTTGTATGAGCATGGTTAGGAATGATTGGAGGAAAGTGTCTGTTAGGATTTGACAAGCTAGAGTGAGAGCAAAGTAACATTCCTAAAGGAATTTAGGGCAACCAATTAGCCAGACACAGGTCCAAATGTGGAAGTACAGTGCCTGCACCCTGAAGGAGGGGTGAGGATGTTACGGTTTGAAGGGTCATCTGAACTGTAATATTAGTGCACTTCTGGCAAGACAGTGATTGAATGAGTGACAGTGAAAGTATTTTCTTTGTCAGGTCACACCCTACCTCAATGGGAGACAGCCGGAGTGTTAAGAAAAAAAAAAGGTTAAAAGAAATTATAAAAATACTCGAGAGGAATGGGAGAAAGGAAGAAAAACATCCTATTATGATGATAGTCCATATTTCTTAAAAGATTCATAACAAAAAAAAAATTAGCTAATTTTATGCTAAGAAAAACTAAACACTAAACAAATTAGAGCCATGCCCTTAAAACTCATTCTTACCTTGAGAGCATTGATAACAGTTTCTTGGTGTTTCTTGACAGCTTCATGGGAGAACTCAGAGGTGGCCAGAAGACACATGGTCTCCAGGGCAAGGTACCGAAGATTAGTCTCACGGTGAGAAAGGAACTGACCCAACTGATTACAAGCCCGCACCAGTAAGTTGGGCTCACTGTTTATGTCAAACAAAAATACTTATGCAATTCTACAACATTTTTTAATCACATCTTATATTGTAAATACTGTAATTCCAATATGATGCAAGAGCATTTTAACATCCAAATTAAATATATGTACAGGATAATCAGCATTGTAAAAGAAAAGAAAAAGAGGAAAAGAAAAAATTGAATTTTATTCAAAACTTACCTGTCGGAGTGAATAATTATACTAATAGCTTCAAAAAGGACAGCATTCTTTGCATTGGAGTGTTGAACCTGAAGGAAAATGATGATATTAACTGATATGGGTGCAGATGAGGACAAAATTTAAATAAAATACACATGTTTGGTACTAATTATGAAAGATGAGTATGAAAATAAAATAGCAAAGAAAGCTTCAGACTGATTTGACTGAAATTTCACACTGATAGCATCACACTGTTCTGTGATACCACTTCTGAGGTAGAAAGTTGAACTGTTTCATAACCACAATAGGTAATGGAGGCAAGCTCACAACATGCAACAAAGATTGAGAGAATATGATCAACACATACAAAGTACTAGTGATGAACTTCTCACCAGTAATTAATCTAAAACATGATAAAGATGGAAATGACATACCCAAGTGCTCTACAGAAATATCCCCAAACACATTGAATTACAGAGAAGTAAATTAGTGGAACAAATTGTACCATACAGAAAAATAAAAAGGCATAAAACCATGACAGCAACAATACAGAAATAACCCACACACAAGGCCATTAGCTTTCCTACAGTGCTCTTTTATCGTATCTTTAGACATACTCCATTACTACCATTACTTCTGTTATTACTACTATTGTCTTGCTACACTCCACTCTGACTCTTGTTTCACCACCAATACTCTAGCTTCCTACTACCACCCCCACTTCCACCACTACCACATATCAGTACTTCATATTATTCCTTGTACCTCCTCTCTTTCTCCCATCCCTGCCCCCCTTCTCATATATATAGTACTGGCTCCCTTGCCTTTGCTCATCTGTTAAGACTTGTTAATGGTCCAAGACAGACCAAAATGTCATCACAAGTTTCTCTCTCCTATGTGCATGTTATTTGCAAGTTGTCACTGAAGTAAGATTCCCAGCAATTCAAAAGAAGTTATGATAAAGCTATTTCACATCAAAGAATAGAGGCAAGAATAGGGTTAGAGCTCACCCCCACAAACTCAAAATACTGTATAAACTACTTTTTAAACATCTCTTGATCAGATAATGAATTACACAATTAAATTTACACTTGGTGATTACATCTGCACTAATACAGTACACTTATGAATATTTTTTTTTTTTACAAATAATACAGACCCTCTTCATGCAGATTTGCTATTCCTCAGTCTTATTTCTATTGGTAATTCTGTATATGACATACATGGTATTGATTATATGAAATCAGTATGGCCTGCAAAGCACACTGAAGCTTATTATGTGGAAACAAAGTGATAATGATCTCAATGAACTTTGTACAGCTGCCAAGGGCCTGGAACAAATACAGTGGTCCTCAAGTTACGATGGGCTCAAGATACGATAATTTTTAGTTACGATTTACCCTTGGAGGAATTTAGTTCCGAGTTGCAATGAAAAATTACATACATGTATACAACGGCAAGACTGCTGTGGGGTTGCATCCTGGGGAAAAGGATTAACCTAAGTTGCTTGAAATGTTCTGCTTAACCAGGGGCTTTCTATTTATAGTAGTATGCCAATGATGTCAGTTAGGTCTGCAATAGTTTTGTCACGCACTTGTATTATTACTACTATACTGTGGACCCTCGGTTAACGAAAAACTATCCCAGAAGCCTGCTCAAGTGGCATTACCGAACGAATTTACGTCCTTAAGAAATAATGTCACGTAGGTTAGTCTATTTCAGACCCCCAAAAATACACTTCCACATGCACTTAAAATATTATACTTACATAATTGTACGATTTCCGGGGTATTCGTTAACCGAGGGTCCACTGTACTATATTATGGTCAGCAAGCATGGGTGGGCCTCGGCCAACTAGCGATGCGGTAGCTTGTCTCAGACTTCACCTGAATAAATAGGACTTGGGGGTCTGTGAAGGTAGCTTAGCAGTCAATCAGCAACAGGTTTGAATGTCTTTATGGTAGCATCACAGCCAATAGCAGAGTTTATACTGTACTACAGTTTGAAGCTACAATGTGTGTTTTCCACACTAACTCTGGATTACTTATCCTTGATAACTAGATTTGTGTTTTAATACCATCTTTTTCATTACAAAATCATTATAGGCTCTAAAGTGTGTAGCAAACAAGCAATTTCTCTGGAGACAAAGAAGGAAATTATGCATTGGTGCGAGAGTATGGCTTTCCATAAACCACCATCTCCTATTATCAAGCAAATAGAAATAAAGAATATTAAAGTGACTGATGAATCTAAGCTAGTGAAAAAAAGGCAGAAAAATTATCAGAGATGGAAAGACTGTTGGTTGTTACTGTGGATAAGAAAGAAGCAGATGAAGGGAGATACAGTGCCTGCAAGCTATACTTGACAGTGTCCAAGGTACAGTAAAAGCTACACTTCAGAGGTCCTGAAACTATGTATTCTGGGGTTTAAATTACGACAGATTTGAGGTATGACAGTCTTCTGGAACTGATTAACATCGTAACTCAAGAGACCACGGTATACAGATTAAAATGAAGGATGTGTGCTTTCTAAAAACTTCTGTTTAATAAGGGTGAAAGTTGTAAATGACAATTTTAGGCACCAAGAATTATACATTTTCCATTATTTTCATAGGGGATCACTAAACCCAAAGGATTGAGGAATGAGAGACTCATATTTGATCCAAGGAAAGGGAGGGTAGCTCCTATTCTTTAGATACAAAGCTCCTCGATGGATCTGTTAGTTTAAGTACTGAATACGAAAGGTGATAAATGACTAAGACCAAAAATGAATTAAAGCCAGAGATATCTGCACATTTCAACCTTAATCAGATACTCTTCAGCAGATCTACTGAATTCATGTTATTGATACCACAAAGTTAATGAATAAAACTTTTGTAACACATGGGTATATTTATTGCTAATACATTATGTTTGCACAACAGGCTACTTCAGTCTTAATATAAAACTGGAAATAGCAGCAGTAAGTGTTTTGAGATTATCAGTTTCTGAGCTATGGTAGTTGAAGGAGAGACTGATCACCTCAAAACTATTACTACCTCTCGTGTTATGTGCACCTGTATTCAACTTAAGAAGCCTGTTGTGCAAGTGAAACCTTTCATCAATAAAGACATGCAAGTGTTGCACAAGACAATCAGATCTGTTGAAGAGGGTCTCTGAGAACCAAATAAAAATTCTTCCTACCAAAGTGTCATTTTTCTTTTTCCTAAGTGGTTTCTCACCATTCATTGATCAAATGATCAGTTCATGCATTACTAAATATGTTTGTGAAAGAAACAAATTATCATAGTATTTTTTTTTAGCAAATCTGAACCATCAGGTTACTTGTAGATACATTATAATCCTCAATTCAGAAACACTATGGAACCCGAAAAGTTCTCATGTAAAATTTTATTTAAAGCCGTGGATACTATATGGTATTATACAATGAATCCAACTTTATTCCACCCTACTCTGATATCTACATTTGCTTGTTCATGTAATTTACCACTTCCTTTGAAGACTATTCCTAAATCCCAGCTCCTTATGAGGTAACTAGGTAATGGGTAATTATCAGGTACCATATTAAAGCTACCAAGTGAAAGAGATCCATAATGCAAGTCAGGTTTGTATGCCCAGATACAGGAGTGCAAATGTTGACATTTGTGAGGAACATAACTGAACTTGAGTCCCATAAATGAATAAAAACTAATCTCTGCACTCATCTTCTCATACTTTTTTAGACTTTGGTGGCTCCTGAGCTTTATTGAGAATGGTGTCTAGGCATTCATTTAATCTGCCACGAACACCAGGGTCGTCTGGTGGTGGATAGTGTTGGAGAAGCCGCAGCAGCTTCACTGATAGCCAAGGAGCAGGAACAAAGTAGTACGTATAGTCTTGTAGATCTGTGTAACTTGCTGTTACTATCTGTAGTAATAAAAAATACAGTATATTAAAAACATTATTTTTTAACAGTTCAATTTATCCACACACCTTTTCTTTCAAGAATGATGAATACAAAAATATAGGTAAACAATTTCTCAGCTATATTCCATTCCTAGCTAATGAAAAACTATCAACTCTGCAAAATGAAGTAAATTTATTTTTCTCCACC
Organism: Cherax destructor; assembly: GCA_009830355.1. NCBI lineage: Eukaryota > Metazoa > Arthropoda > Malacostraca > Decapoda > Parastacidae > Cherax > Cherax destructor. Next base: position 73,014 of record WNWK01004460.1, on the reverse strand, counting down.
TCAGTGAACAAAAACTACAAATCATTAAGCCATAATATATACTGTAGCTGGAACTAATCACTAGCCGTCCACAAATATTAAATGAAAACTGAACAAGTCCATCTAGAACCCTTATCAAGTGCAAGTGACAAGTTGAAAACTAAGGATAGCTAAACTAGCTATCCTTAGACTTAGACTTAAGCATTTAACAATGAACTGGGGAAGGAAGGCAAAGATTTACAGAAATAAAGTCAAGAGTGAGACTGATATTAGAGATGCTTTTTTTTTTTAACACGTTGGCCGTCTCCGATTAGATAACTAGATTACCGGCAAACACTTTCTTGTATCACAATTATTAGAAAGAAAAGTGGATATACAGATAAGTGATGATTCCAGGATTCTTCGGAACTGAGTGTTGTCTTCTCTGGCAATGAGTCTTGTGTTTCTGTAGTTGATTAAATGGTTGTGTGAATTTCGGTGTTGAAACAGGCATTCCTTGGGTCGTCAGATCTGCCTGCATACTGGTGTTCTGAAATACGTGTTTGTAGGTCTCTGGATGTTTCCCCCGACATATAATTTTCTGCAGTCATTACAAGGGATTGTGCATACCCCTGCAGTGGATTGAAGCTTGTCCTGTCTGTTACTGGTAATGTCCTTCATTAGAGACTGTAGACGACAGGCATTAAACATCTTCAACACACCCAGAGAAGACACTGCTGAGAAGAGATACATAGTCCTCACCATCAACTCCATTGCCAAACACATTTCCAGCATTTTTTCCAATACCTCATTCTGAGTATCTACCTCCACATCCACCACCATCAAGAACATTACCAGTAACAGACAGGACAAGCTTCAATCCACTGCAGGGGTATACATAAGAACATAAGAAAGGAGGAACACTGCAGCAAGCCTGTTGGCCCATACTAGGCAAGTCCTTCACATTCCATCTCACTAACAAGATATTTGTTCAACCCAATCTTAAATGCTACCCAAGAAATAAGCTTTGATAATTCTATTTACTCATGTGCAATTCCCACTCAAATCCAACCCTCCTCACTCATGAATTTATCCAACCTAAATTTGAAACTAACCAAGGTCCTAGCTTCAATAACCCTACTAGGCAGACTGTTCCACTCATCAACTACCCTATTTCCAAACCAGTACTTTCCTATATCCTTTCTAAATCTAAACATATCTAACTTGAATCCATTATTGCGGGTTCTCTTGGAGAGATATCCTCAAGACCTTATTTATATCCCCTTTGTTAATACCCATTTTCCACTTGTATACCTCGATCATGTCTCCCCTCATTCTACGTCTTACAAGTGAATGTAATTTAAGGGTCTTCAAACTTTCTTCGTAAGGAAGATTTCTAATGCTATGTATTAATTTAGTCATTCTACGCTGAATGTTTTCTAACGAATTTATGTCCATTCTGTAATATGGAGACCAGAACTGAACTGCGTAATCAAGGTGAGGCCTTACTAACAATGTATAAAGCTGTAATATAACCTCTGGACTTCTGTTGCTTACACTTCTTGATATAAATCCAGTAATCTATTTGCCTTATTAAGTACGCTTAGGCATTGCTGTCTTGGTTTGGTTTAAGATTGCTGCTTACCATCACCCCCAAGTCCTTCTCGCAATCTGTATGGCTAAGTTCTATGTTATTTAACTTATAAGTGCTTGGGTTATGGACACTCCCGAGCTTCAGAACCTTGCATTTATCTACATTGAACTGCATCTGCCACTTTTCTGACCACGAATTAAGTTTGTCTAAATCTTCCTGAAGTTCTATGACATCTATGTTTGAATCAATTATCCTACCTATCTTCGTGTCGTCAGCGAATTTGCTCATATCACTAGTAATTCCCTCGTCAAGGTCATTGATATATATTATAAATAACAACGGGCCTAAGACTGATCCCTGTGGAACACCACTTGTTACAAGTCCCCATTCGGATTTAACCCCATTTATGCATACACACTGCTTCCTATTGGTGAGCCATGACTCGATCCATGACAGCACTTTTCCCCCAATGCCATGAGCTGCCACTTTCTTTAACAGTCTCTGGTGCAGTACTCTATCAAAAGCTTTACTAAAGTCTAAATAAACAATATCGAATTCTTTATCGTGATCAACAGCCTCAAAAGCTTTACTGAAGAAGGTTAATAAATTAGATAGGCAGGAACGGCCCTCGTGAATCCATGCTGAGTATCATTAATCAAATTATGGTTATCTAGATGGCTTCTAATAATATCAGCTATAATTGACTAGTAATTTGCCTACAATTGAGGTCAGGCTTATTGGGCAGTAATTTGACGTAGTGACTTGTCCCCTGCTTTAAAAATAGGAATTACATTAGCCATCTTCCACATATCAGACACTACACCTGTTTGAAGAGATAAATTAAAAATGTTAGATAATGGTTCACAGAGTTCCATTTTGCATTCCTTAAGAACCCTTGCAAAAAGCTCATCAGGACTCGGCGATTTATTTTGTTTCAGTCGGTCTAGTTGTTTCATAACCATTTCGCTAGTGACTGTGATATTACATAATTTATCTTCTTCTGGGCCTCTGTAAAAATTAATTACTGGGATATTATAAGTGTCTTCCTGTGTGAAAACCGAGAGAAAATAATTAAAAATAGAGCACATATCATTCTCCTTGTCAGTAAGATGCCCATAGTTATTTTTAAGGGGACCTATCTTCTCTCTTAACTTTTGTTCTATAAACCTGGAAAAAACTTTTTGGGTTAGTTTTTGAATCTCTAGCAACTTTAATTTCATAGTCCCTAGTAATGACTGCAGCAAATTATACGTCAGCAAAACATCCAGAGACCTCCAAACACGTATTTCAGAACACCAGTACGCAGGCAGATCTGACGACCCAAGGAATGCCTGTGTTTCAACACCGAAATTCACACAACCATTTAATCAATTACAGAAATGCAAGACTCATCGCCAGAGAAGACAACACTCAATTCCGAAGAATCCTGGAATCATCACTTATCTGTATATCCAACAACTTCAACCATAACAACGGCTTCAACATAGCTGAACCTATTGCCAAGAAACTTCATCGCTATCCCACATAGAACTTAAGAATGGAACACTGCAGAAGGTCTACCCATATACTTGTCCAATCTCTTTTTAAAGCTACCCAAGGTTTTAGACTATAACCCTACTTTGAAGACTGTCACATGCAGCATTCTCCACCTGACTAAATCCTATAAATACTTGTGTATCTTTTATCCAGGTAGATCTGTTTGTGACTCGATAAAGCCCACTGCGTGGGCGAAACGTTGTCAATAAGGATCACATTATACTGCTTATGTGTTTATTTTTTCTCCATGGGGAAGTGGAACAGAATTCTTCCTCCGTAAGCCATGCGTGTCGTAAGAAGCGACTAAAATGCCAGGAGCAAGGGGCTAGTAACCCCTTCTCCTGTATATATTACTAAATGTAAAAGGGGAAACTTTCGTTTTTCATTTTGGGCCACCCCGCTTCGGTGGGAAATGACAGAAAAAAAGGTGTTTATTTTTCCATTGTGTCGGTATTTTATACCATTTATTTCCAAGGAGAAGTCTGGAGGCAGTGGAGATGTCATGTCTGAGGGCAATATGTGGTGTGAATATAATGCAGAGAATTTGCAGTTTGGAAATTAGGTGGTGGTGCGGGATTACCAAAACTATTACCCAGAGGGTTGAGGAGGGGTTGTTGAGGTGGTTCGGACATGTAGAGAGGATGGAAGGAAATAGAAGGACTTCGAGTGTATAAATCTGTAGTGGAGAGAAGGTAGGGTAGAGGTCAGCCTAGGAAAGGTTGGAGGGAGGGGAAAAAGGAGGTTTTGTGTGTGAGGGGTTGGACTTCCAGCAAGCATGCATGAGCGTGTTAGATGGGAGCGAATGGAGAGAAATGATTTTTAGGACTTGACATTCTGTTGGAGTGTGAGCAGGGTAATATTTATGAAGGGATTCAGGGAAACCGGCAGGCTGGACTTGAGTCCTGGAGATGGAAAGTACAATGCCTGCACTCTGAAGGAGAGGTGTTAACACTTTCAGGGTCGGTGCCGTACATGCACGGCTTAACAGCCAGGGTCAGTGCCGTACTTATACGACAAAATTTTATCGCCTTCAAATTGAGCGAGAGAAAGCTGGTAGGCCCACATGTAAGAGAATGGGTCTGCATGGTGAGTGCACATAAAAAAAATCCTGTAGCACACAGTGCATGAGAAAAAAAAACTGACGGTGCTATTGGTTTAAAACACTGACTTTCTGGTGCATTTATGTATGGTATTTATGGTCTCATTTGATAGAATGGAAGATATGTTACAGAAATAGAGATGATTTTGATTGTTTTCACAATAAAAAGTACCTTGAAATTAGCTCAAAGAAGAGGAAATGTTCGCTTTTTGCCGATTTTCAAGAGTAAACAAATGACGTCACTGTCCAATACGTGTCCATCTGGCCAGTCTAAAACGCAGTCACAAATGTGTTGACATTATTTATACAATTATTATAATAATGCAGTAGTCTGCATCACAGTAAACCTAGTTAAAGTGTCGGTTTTCTCTTCAATGTTTTTGAGAGCTTTACGTATTTGTAGTCCAGAGTTCAGATGAAAAATTCTCTAAAATTTATGAAATAGCTAACGATTTAAAATACCCAAGAAACGTAATTGATAAATCTTTTAAAATAGCTAGAAATACTTTTTACAATCCAAAAAGGGACAACCAACCCTATTCAACCAAAAATATGTTGGTTCTCCCTTACCATGAAAACATGGTTGATATGCCTTCCTTTCTTAAGAATTTTAATATCAAAGTTGTATTTAAAAATCTTGATACAGTAAAAGACTTTGATAAAAATTCCCCAAAATGCTGACGGATGTGTCTAAGATTCCCTGTAAAATATGCGATAAAGTTTATTACGGTCAAACTGGTAAAAGTCTTGAAGTAAGATGGTAACATTTGATAAGGACCTAGCCTTTATGGAGCCAGTAGTTTCTGCAGTGTTCCTCCATTTATGATTCTTCATGTTAAAAAGTAGTTTTGAAAACATGAATATTCCTTTTGGTTTATATAAATTGGATTCATTTATAATTAATAAAATTTGGGAAGAATTTAATGATAAATTGGACTAATCTTAATTCTTGGGAAGAGTTTCAGGTCCTTTCTTAAGTTACTCTTCACAGAGTCGTGCGATGTTACACTACTGTGAGGTGTGGTCTTTGTTAGTATGATGTGACTGAGGTGTAGTCTTGCCTCTTTATAAGCCTTCTTGTCATGTTTCCTTTTATAGTTCCTTGATAATGTGAGTAGTCACGAAAGCGAGTGGAATTCCTCTATTTTTTCATAGTGGTTGTCTTGCATATTTTGATATCACCTGTTTACTGTGATCTTTTTGCATTTCAGGTACGTCTTGCTACTTCTACTTACACTTGGGTCATGCTACACATACATGTACACATTTATGTATACACTCAGATGAGTTTTCTTTGATTTTATCTTAATAGTTCTTGTACTTATTGCTTTTCCTTTCATATCCATGGGGAAGTGGAATAAGAATCTTTCCGCCGTAAGCCATGCGTGTTGTAAAAGTCAACTAAAATGTGGGGAACAATGGGCTAGTAACCCCTTTTCCTGTATAGATTTACTAAAAAGAAAAAGAAAAAACCGTCAAAGTGGGATGTCTGAATGTGCGTGGATGTTGTGTGAATGATAAGAGAGAGATGATTGTAGATGTTATGAATGAAAAGAAGCTGGAAGTCCTGGCTTTAAGTGAGACAAAGCTAAAGGGGGTAGGAGAGTTTCAGTGGGGAGAAATAAATGGGATTAGGTCGGAGTTTCAAATAGAGTTAGAGCTAAAGAAGGAGTGGCAATAATGTTCAATAATCAGTTATGGCAGGTAAAGAGTATAAATGCTTAAATTCAAGGATTATGTGGAGTAAAATAAAGGTTGAATGAGGAAAGTGGGTTATAGTAAGTGTTTATGCACCTGTGGAAGAGAGAAGTGTAGAGGAGAGAGAGAGATTTTGGGAAATGTTGAGTGCATGTGGAGTTTTGAACCAAGTGAGAGAGTACTTGTGGTTGGAGATCTTAATACTAAAGTGGGTAAAAATGTTGTGGAGGGAGTAGTAGGTAAATTTGGGGTGCCAGGGGTAAATGTAAATGGGAAACCGTTAATAGAGCTATGTGCAGAAAGAGGTTTGGTAATAAGTAATACATATTTCATGAAAAAGAAGATAAATAAGTATACAAGGTATGATATAGCACGTGATGAAAGTAGTTTGTTAGATTATGTATTGGTAGATAAAAGGCTGATGGGTAGGCTTCAGGATGTACATGTTTATAGAGGGGCAACGGATATATCGGATCATTATTTAGTTGTAGCTACAGTTTGAGTAAAAGGTTGATGGGACAAAAAGAAAATAGCAACAGCAAGTAAGAGAGGTAAAAGTGTATAAACTAAGGGAGGAGGAAGTTAGGGTGAGATATAAGCAACGATTGGCAGAAAGGTGGGCTAGTGCAAGTAGTAGTAGTAGGGGGGTTGAAGACAGTTGGGATAGTTTTAAAAATACAGTATTAGAATGTGGGGCAGAAGTTTGTGGCTACAGGAGGGTGGGTGCAGGAGGAAAGAGGAGCGAGTGGTGGAATGAAGAAGTAAAGGATGTGATAAAAGAGAAAAAGGTAGCTTATGAGAGGTTTTTACAAAACAGAAGTGTTAATAGAAGAGCAGAGTATATGGAGAGTAAAAGAAAGGTGAAGAGAGTGGTGAGTGTGCAAAAGGAGAGCAGATGAAAGAGTGGAAGAGGCTCTGTCAAGAAATTTTGCTGAAAACAAGAAAAATTTTGGAGTGAGATAAACAAGTTAAGAAAGCCTAGGAACGAATGTATTTGTCAGTTAAAAACAGAGTAGGTGAGTTAGTAGATGGAGAGCTGGAGGAATTGGGTAGATGGCGGAAATATTTTCAGGAACTTTTAAATGTCGATGAAAAAAGGGAGGCGGTAATTTCATGCACTGGCTAGAGGTACAACATCGCTTAGGAGTGAAGAGCAGGATGTGAGTGTGGGGAGGTGCGTGAGGCATTACGTAGAATGAAAGGGGGTAAAGCAGCTGGAACTGACGGGATCATGACAGAAATGTTAAAAGCAGGGGAAAATATAGTGTTGGAGTTGTTGGTATTTTTATTTAATAAATATATGAAAGAAGGGAAGGTACCAAGGGATTGGCAGAGAGCATGTATAGTTCCTTTATATAAAGGGAAAGGGGATAAAAGAGATTGTAAGAATTTTTTTTTTTTTTTTTCAACAAGTCGGCCGTCTCCCACCGAGGCAGGGTGACCCAAAAAGAAAGAAAATCCCCAAAAAGAAAATACTTTCATCATCATTCAACACTTTCACCACACTCATACATAATCACTGTCTTTGCAGAGGAGCTCAGATACGACAGCTGAGAAAAGTCCCTCCCAGCTGTCACTATCTCAGACCCCCTCCTTTAAAGTGCAGGCATTGTACTTCCCATTTCCAGGACTCGAGTCCAACTAAATCAATTAACTGGTTTCCCTGAATCCCTTCACAAAATGTTACCCTGCTCACACTCCAACAGATCGTCATGTCCCAAAACCATTCGTCTCCATTCACTCCTATCTACACGCTCACACATGCTTGCTGGAAGTCCAAGCCCTCGCCCACAAAACCTCCTTTACCCCTTCCCTCCAACCTTTTCTAGGACGACCCCTACCCCGCCTTCCTCCCCTACAGATTTATACGCTCTCCAAGTCATTCTACTTTGATCCATTCTCTCTAAATGACCAAACCACCTCAACAACCCCTCTTCAGCCCTCTGACAAATACTTTTAGTAACTCCACACCTTCTCCTAATTTCCACATTCCGAATTTTCTGCATAATATTTACACCACACATTGCCCTTAGACAGGACATCTCCACTGCCTCCAGCCTCCTCCTCGCTGCAGCATTTGCAACCCATGCTTCACACCCATAAAAGAGTGTTGGTACCACTATACTTTCGTACATTCCCCTTCTTTGCCTCCATGGATAACGTTTTTGTCTCCACAGATACCTCAATGCACCACTCACCTTTTTTCCTTCATCAATTCTATGGTTAACCTCATCCTTCATAAACCCATCTGCTGACACATAACTCCCAAATATCTGAAAACATTTACTTCTTCCATAATCCCTCTCTCCAATGTGATATCCAATTTTTCTTTATTTAAATCGTTTGATACCCTCATCACCTTACTCTTATCTCTGTTCACTTTTAACTTTCTACCTTTACACACTCTCCCAAACTCGTCCACTAACCTTTGCAACTTTTCTTTAGAATCTCCCATAAGCACAGTATCATCAGCAAAAAGTAACTGTCAACTCCCATTTTGCATTTAATTCTCCATAATTTAATCCCACCCCTCTCCCCAACACCCTAGCATTTACTTCTTTTACAACACATCTATAAATATATTAAACAACCATGGTGACATTACACATCCCTGTCTAAGACCTACTTTTACCGGGAAGTAATCTCCCTCTCTCCTACACACCCTAACCTGAGCCTCACTATCCTCATAAAAACTCTTTACAGCCTTCAGTAACTTACTACCTATTCCATACACTTGCAACATTTGCCACATTGCTCCCCTATCCACTCTATCATATGCCTTTTCTAAATCCATAAATGCAATAAAAACTTCTCTACCTTTATCTAAATACTGTTCACATATATGCTTCACTGTAAACACTTGATCTACACATCCCCTACCCACTCTAAAGCCTCCTTGCTCATCTGCAATCCTACTCTGTCTTACCTCTAATTCTTTCAATAATAACCCTGCCATACACTTTACCTGGTATACTCAGTAAACTTATTCCCCTATAATTTTTACACTCTCTTTTATCCCCCTTCCCTTTATATAAAGGAACTATACATGCTCTCTGCCAATCCCTAGGTACCTTCCCCTCTTTCATACATTAAACAAAAATACCAACCACTCCAGCACTATATCCCCCTGCTTTTAACATTTCTGTCATGATTCCGTCAATTCCAGCTGCTTTACCCCCTTTCATTCTACGTAATGCCTCACGCACCTCCCCCACACTCACATCCTGCTCTTCTTCACTCCTAAACGATGTTGTACCTCCCTGGCCAGTACATGAAATTACCGCCTCCCTTTTTTCATCGACATTTAAAAGTTCCTCAAAATATTCCCGCCATCTACCCAATACCTCCAGTTCCCCATCTACTAACTTCCCTACTCTGTTTTTAACTGACAAATCCATTCGTTCCCTAGGCTTTCTTACCTTGTTTATCTCACTCCAAAATTTTTTCTTGTTTTCAGCAAAATTTCTTGACAAGAGCCTCTCCCATTCTTTCATCCGCTCTTCTTTGCACTCTCTCACCACTCTCTTCACCTTTCTTTTACTCTCCATATACTCTGCTCTTCTATTAACACTTCTGTTTTGTAAAACCTCTCATAAGCTACCTTTTCTCTTTTATCAAACCCTTTACTTCTTCATTCCACCCCTCACTCCTATTTCCTCCTGCACCCACCCTCCTATAGCCACAAACTTCTGCCCCACATTCTAATACTGCATTTTAAAACTATCCCAACTCTCTTCAACCCCCACTACTCCTACTTGCACTAGCCCACCTTTCTGCCAATAGTTGCTTATATCTCACCCTAACTTCCTCCTCCCTTAGTTTATACACTTTTACCTCTCTCTTACTTGCTGTTGCCATTTTCTTTTTGTCCCATCTACCTTTTACTCTAACTGTAGCTACAACCAAATAATGATCTGATATATCCGTTGCCCCTCTATAAACATGTACATCTTGAAGCCTACTCATCAACCTTTTATCCACCAATACATAATCCAACAAACTACTTTCCTTACGTGCTATATCATACCTTGTATATTTATTTATCCTCTTTTTCATAAAATATGTATTACTTATTACCAAACCTCTTTCTAGACATAGCTCAATTAATGGTTCCCCATTTACATTTACCCCTGGCACCCCAAATTTACCTACTACTCCATCCACAACATTTTTACCCACTTTAGCATTAAGAATTATAGAGGAATAAAAGTTTACTGAGTATACCAGGTAAAGTGTATGGGAGGGTAATTATTGCAAGAAAGAGGTAAGACAGAGTAGGATTGCAGATGAGCAAGGAGGCTTTAGAGTGGGTAGGGGATGTGTAGATCAAGTGTTTACAATGAAGCATATATGTGAACAGTATTTACATAAAGGTAGAGAAGTTTTCATTGCATTTATGGATTTAGAAAAGGCATATGATAGAGTGGATAGGGGAGCAATGTGGCAAATGTTGCAAGTGAATGGAATAGGTAATAACTTACTGAAGGCTGTAAAGATTTTTTATGAGGATAGTGATGCTCAGGTTAGGGTGTGTAGGAGAGAGGGAGATTACTTCCAGGTAAAAGTAGGTCTTAGACAGGGATGTGTAATGTCACCATGGTTGTTTAATATATTTATAGATGGGGTTGTAAAAGAAGTAAATGCTAGGGTGTTGGGGAGAGGGGTTGGATTAAATTATGGGAAATTAAATGCAAACTGGGAGTTGACACAGTTACTTTTTGCTGATGATGCTGTGCTTATAGCAGATTCTAAAGAAAAGTTGCAAAGGTTAGTAGACGAGTTTGGAAGTGTGTAAAGGTAGAAAGTTGAAAGTGAACATAGATAAGAGTAAGGTGATGAGGGTATCAAACGATTTAAATAAAGAAAAATTGTCAGCGGATGGGTTTATGAAGGATGAGGTTAACCATAGAATTGATGAAGGAAAAAAGGTGAGTGGTGCATTGAGGTATCTGGAGACAAAAAACGTTATCCATGGAGGCAAAGAGGAGAATGTACGAAAGTATAGTGGTACCAACACTCTTATATGGGTGTGAAGCATGAGTTGTAAATGCGGCAGTGAGGAGGCGGCTGGAGGCAGTGGAGATGTCCTGTCTAAGGGCAATGTGTGGTGTAAATATTATGCAGAAAATTCGGAATGTGGAAATTAGGAGAAGGTGTGGAGTTACTAAAATTATTTGTCAAGAGCTGAAGAGGGGTTGTTGAGGTGCTTTGGTCATTTAGAGAGAATGGATCAAAGTAGAATGACTTGGATAGCGTATAAATCTGTAGGGGAAGGAAGGCTGGGTAGGGGTCATCCTCGAAAAAGTTGGAGGGAGGGGGTAAAGGAGGTTTTGTGGGCGAGGGGCTTGGACTTCCAGCAAGCATGTGTGAGCGTGTTAGATAGGAGTGAATGGAGATGAATGGTTTTTGGGACCTGACGAGCTGTTGGAGTGTGAGCAGGGTAATATTTTGTGAAGGGATTCAGGGAAACCAGTTAGCCAGACTTGAGTCCTGGAAATGGGAAGTACAATGCCTGCACTTTAAAGGAGGGGTCTGGGATAGTGACAGCTGGGAGGGACTTATTCTCAGCTCTCGTATCTGAGCGCTCTGCAAAGACAGTGATTATGTACGAGTGTGGTGAAAGTGTTGAATGATGAAAGTATTTTCTTTTTGGGGATTTTCTTTATTTTTGGGTCACTCTGCCTCGGTGGAGACGGCCGACTTGGAAAAAAAAAAAAAAAAAAAAAAATTTGCCTGCACATGGACAAAACCTAATAGGTACTATTCTGGCTCTAAGATAACCCCAGCAATTAAATATTAACCCTTTGACTGTCGCAACCCCTTATCCTGAGTGCTCTCCTGTTGTCGCAAAATTAAAAAAAAAAATTCTTATGAAATGATGGAGAATCTTTTCCCGATGGTAATGACACCAAAAGTATGAAATTTGATGGAAAACTTACAGAATTACACTCTCGCGAAGTTAGTGATCTCGGCAATATATACGCACCAGCAATTTCACCGAATTTGAGCCCTATTTTCGGCCAATTCCATTGTTCCAGTCGACCAAACTCATAGATATTTCTTTAGAACTCCATTTGTTCTATCGATTGAGTACAAGAAACCAACAATTTACCGATTTCAACTACCCAATAAAGTGGTCAGAAATTGGCAAATTGGCCAATTTCATGCAAAATAAAAAAGTTGTCAATTTCAAAATAGGGTCCAGAATAAACAATGCAGGCATTCCTGGCACTAAACTAACATTTCCTCTGTTCATTAGTTACATTTTCAGTCTTTACAAATGAATTCCATCTTGATTTTTTATTCACATAATGAATTTTTATTCAAACCAAAAAATGGAAGATTTACTGTTATGCAATATTGTAATAATTGTACAAATAATATCACCATATTTGTGAACGTATATTAGACCCACCAGCTGGCGCGTATTAGACCTGTGAGGTCATTTGTTTACTCTTGAAAATTGGCAAAACTTTAACATTTCTGCTACTTTGAGCTCAGTTTCAAGCCATTTCCAATACTAAAACCAATCAAAATCATCTCTATATCTGTAATATATCTTCCATTCTATCAAACGAGATCAAGAAATCGCAAATACAACTATAAAAAGTACACAAAAAAAAACACTGCAACGTCACTGTTTTAATAAAAAATTACAGCTTCAGTTTTTTCTCTCTCATTATGCAGTGTGTGCTGCAGGATTTGTTTTATGTGGTGCACACTTACCACAGATGTATTTTCTCATATCCAGGCCCAAATTTACCGCTCACAGCTTATCTGAGTGAGCTGAGCTCATGACGTAGAACTACGGCACGGACCCTGAAAGGGTTAATGGAATGTGGAGTTACTAAAAGTATTAGTCAGAGGGCTGAAGAGGGATTGTTGAGATGGTTTGGTCATTTAGAGAGAATGGAACAAAGTAGAAGTACTTGAAGAGCATATAAATCTGTTGGGGAAGGAAGGTGGGGTAGGGGTTGTCCTCGAAAAATGTTGAAGGGAGGGGGTAAAGGAGGTTCTGTGGGCGAGGGGCTTTGACTTCCAGCAAGTGTGGATGAGTGTGTAAGATAGAGTGAATGGAGATAAATAGTTTTTGGGACCTGACGAGCTGTTGGAGTGTGAGCAGGGTAATAATTTGTGAAGGGATTCAGGGAAACCGGTTAACTGGACTCGAGTCCTGGAAATGGGGAAGTATGATGCCTACACTTTAAAGGAGGGGTTTGGGATATTGGCAGTTTGGAGGGACATCTAAACTGAGCACCCTCTGCGAAGACAGTGATTATGTATGAGTGATGGTGAAAGTGTTGAATGATGAAAGTTTCTTTCTTTTTGGGTCACCCTGCCTCAGTGGGAAACTGCCGTGTCAAAAAAAAAAATCATGCTATTTTACATACAAAATGGTCAAATCTGCACCTACACATTTGAATTTCACTCTCCACTATCAAATACTTTACCATTTTTTTTTTTAATTATTTTAAACTATGCCAATGACCTTTTTGAAAGTTATTCAAACCTTCAAGGATGCTGAGAATAGATTCTACAACTTTGGTCATAGGGCACTTGAACATGTCAACTGTTCCAAACTGAAAATTTTAAGCCAACTGGATGACATGTTTTCGAGTTTAGTGAAAAAAATGTTGGAGGCATAAAAAAAAATTCCGGCAACCTGTTACAGGTACCTCTTTAGGGATACCTAATTATTAAATCTATCCAAGAAGACTTATAAACTGAGAAAATGGAATGATGGATGTTGGAATATAATGTAAATGCAGTGTAGAGGAAATTGAAGAGAGCAATAACAGGCAACTCAAAAAGTGATTGTAATACAGAAAGCACTAACAAGAGAGGTCTAGGAGTAATTACTGAATTTTATTGTAAGATCACATATATAAATCTAGAGACTCATTAGATATGCAGACAAACTAATATATTAATGGGAACATGCTAAAAAGAAGCTATTCATGCTATAAACTTAGCATCTTCAACAAAGATTCACTCCAAATTAAACAAAGCCATTCACAACATATGTTTAGATCAAAATATAAATAGCATTGTGGTGTATGCACCAGAAACAAAATGTAGATAAAAAACAGACATAATGCAAAATGGATGACAGAGCTAAGAAATACCAATTAGGAAAAGACAAATTAAAACTGTCCTCATCAGTGAACAGAAGGAAAAGCGAGACATTTCCACAAGCACTACCATTAAAGATAAATCAAGAAAAAAAAGACTAAGTACAGTACCAACCAGATAAATAAATGGCCATTATTGTAAAACAAATGTAAAACAATAAATTAAACTGTCAAAAATATTGAAAAGTTTTCTTCACAAGTGGTAAAACATTGGAATAGAATCCAAGAGAAAATGCTCTGCAACTGCTGGAATCTTCAAAAATTTATCAAACTAAAACTTGACTAGAGGACCACTATCATCACCTGCTCCTGTAACTACAAATAATCTCTCTCGCTCCCTCACAACCCCCCATCACCCCTGTACCCTCACTTCCACCCACCCAGGAGCTAAGACTAGACCCCTGCAACTACAGAGTATACAGCACATTATATCTAAACTATGTATAGTATGGAACACTTACTCTGGAGAGCCTAGAAACGGCAAGAGACACACAACCCTTATATTCATCAGGATTTTTCTTAACTAGGGCCTCAATAAGAGAGCATGCAGCAGTCACAACACCCATGTGTTGGTCATTGAGCAGGTGGATGATACGAGATGTCCATTCTCCACCAGGAATAATTTCTTGAGTTGTTCGAAACAAACGTAAAAGGCAGAGTGCAGCAGACTGTTTCACAACATCCATTGTCTCACTGCAAAAATAAATGGTTCAAACTGTGGCATTTCTGTTAATTGGTAAGTAAATCTAAGAAATCATGACAGTGAACTGTTAGAATGTGTGAATGAAAATGCATATAAAGAGGAGAGTAACTTAAATTTTAAGAATAAATCGATTTCCTAGGACTAACACTTTAAACAGGAGTATCAAATTAAGAACTAAAGGTGTGGCTGTACTGAATGACAAGCTGAGGCATGTAAAAAGAGGGTGCCAGTCTAAAGAAAAATATTTGAATGGGAATAAAAGTGGGAACCAAGAATCTGGTAAATGCCAATGTTCATGTATTACCATGCACTTGTGCCCATCTAATCAACGGTAACATTGATGTAATAGTGGCTGACCAGGACTAAAAACATAGCAAAGACAGCCTCTAGATGACCTCTTCAATCCTGAAACTAGTTACTGTACAGGCAATCAAGAAGTCAACTTTGATGTGGAAATTTCTCAAGATACTGTAGAGAATATAGAAATACAATTACAATGTATTTAATATTTTAATGAAGTACACATACAATGCTCCTCATTAAAGTATGCCAACCCCCTCCCAATTCACGACCACAAAATAGGTCGTCCCTTGTGCCTTACATCCTTCAACCGTCTAGGAAGTGATTTAGCACATTTCTTTGGCTTCCATGGGGTAAATTTTCCCCAGAACTTCCAGATGGCATCCTCCAGCCATGGAGGACGACTGATATCCTTACCCTAGAAAATCTCTCTATATCACAGCCTAGAGGTTCTCAATGGGGTTTAAGTCTGGGAAATTTCCTGGCTAGTCATTGAAGAAGGGTACCTCTTAGTCACAGAGCCAGTGAACAACATATTTTGTGGTGTAGCAAGAGCTGTCTTGCATAAAAAAGACTTGCAAATGATCAGAGCTATTCCAGGTACATTATTACAGTTAACATTAGTGGGGACATTTTTCTAGGCTTCCCTGGACATGCTTTTGCATGCCAGGGAAGGTGTTACCAACACCTTCAAAGAACTGACACAATCAGGTCCCCACTGAACTCCCACACACATCGATGGCTCCTATTTCCTTTGTTTGCTGGCCTGCCTTATATAATCAATAATCTGTTCAACTGTCCTGTGACAATGACTTACTCAGCACTCAAAACCACACAGCACAGCAGGGGCTATCAACAAAAACCCTTTTCCCATACAAGCCTAAAAGGCACTTAGGATGCAGCTAGCTATCTCGGGAATCCTAGTATGTCCCACTGAGTTGCCAGGCCAGCATAACCATCTCTCTGAAACACCTATCAGGGTAGGGTTTTCCACTGGACATTAATATCAGGTGACTTCCACCCAGTATACATTAATGACAAGCACTCTATACATTGAATATTCCAGCACATTCCATGCCATTGCTGGAGAAGGAATTTGCCTTAGATTGATATCTGTGCAATAATATGCAAGATCTTGGATTTTATATACAATGACTCCAGGTACAATTAATGCCTTCAGTGAACCATTCCTTGAAAATTTTCTTAATCCTCACTTCTATATTTGAATTTCAAACAAAAAAAAAATGGTTTAAAAGAAGCTTAAGGAATGGTACAGTAAAAGGGTTTTTATCTTGCAGGAAGAACAAGTCACAATACTATGATGAACCAATTCACAACTCAATTTGAAGAGGAAATTTTAGACTGTAGTCTATCCTTATCCTGGATCATTTTTCAGTTGTATTTGCAGAAAGGTCAACCTAATATTGGTTGCCTTTAGAGCTTACATTATTTTTCCTGAAATAGTCTGGCTGTAGTCTGGCAATATTCCTGTGGTATTGTACAGAAAACACTAATTGAATTACCTGATATTATGATGAAAAAAGAGTAGATATGGACAAAGAATTTATAAAGAATATAGTAGGTTGGTAGACAGCAACCACCCAGGGAGATACTACCGTCCTGCAAAGTGAGTAAAACGAAAGCCTGTATTTGTTTTACATGATGGTAGGATTGCTGGTATCTTTTTTTCTGTCTCAAACATGCAAGATTTCAGGTACGTCTTGCTACTTCTACTTACACTTAGGTCACACTACACATACATATACACATTTATGTATACACACTCATCTGAGTTTTCTTTGATTTTATCTTAATAGTTATTGTTCTTATTTCTTTTACTTTCATATCCATGGGGAAGTGGAATAAGAATCTTTCCTCCGTAAGACATGCGTGTTGTAAAAGTCAACTAAAATGCCGGGAACAATGGGCTAGTAACCCCTTTTCATGTATAGATTTACTAAAAAGAAAAAGAAGAAAACCGTCAGAGTGGGATGTTTGAATGTGAGCGGATGTTGTGCAAATGATATGAAAGAGATGATTGTAGATGTTATGAATGAAAAGAAGCTAGATGTCCTGGCTTTAAGTGAGACAAAGCTGAAGGGGGTAAGAGTGTTTCAGTGGGGAGAAATAAATGGGATTAGGTCATGAGTTTCAAATAGTTAGAGCTAAAGAAGGAGTGGCATTAATGTTGAATAATCAGTAATGGCAGGTAAAGAGGGATTATAAATGTATAAATTCAAGGATTATGTGGAGTAAAATAAAGGTTGGATGTGAAAAGTGGGTTATAGCAAGTGTTTATGCACCTGGAGACGAGAAGTGTAGAGGAGAGAGAGAGATTTTGGGAAATGTTGAGTGTGTGGGGAGTTTTGAACCAAGTGAGAGAGTACTTGTGGTTGGGGATCTAAATGCTAAAGTGGAGGGAGGGAGGGAGTAGTAGGTAAATTTGGGGTGCCAGGGGTAAATGTAAATGGGGAACCGTTAATTGAGGTATGTGTAGAAAGAGGTTTGGTAATAAGTAATACATATTTCATGAAAAAGAGGATAAATAAGTATACAAGGTATGACATAGCACGTAATGAAAGTAGTTTGTTAGATTATGCATTGGTGGATAAAAGGTTGACGGGTAGGCTTCAGGATGCACATGTTTATAGAGGGGCAACATAGTGAATGGTGGAATGAAGAAGTAAAGGGTGTGATAAAAGAGAAAAAGGTAGCTTATGAGAGGTTTTTACAAAACAGAAGTGTTAATAGAAGAGCAGAGTATATGGAGAGTAAAAGAAAGGTGAAGAGAGTGGTGAGAGAGTGCAAAAGAAGAGCGGAAGAATGGGAGAGGCTCTGCCAAGAAATTTTGCTGAAAACAAGAAAAATTTTGGAGTGAGATGAACAAAGTAAGAAAGCCTAGGGAACGAATGGATTTGTCAGTTAAAAACAGAGTAGGGGAGTTAGTAGATGGGGAGCTGGAGGTATTGGGTAGATGGCGGGAATATTTTGAGGAACTTTTAAATGTCGATGAAAAAAGGGAGGCGGTAATTTCATGTACTGGCCAGGGAGGTACAACATCGCTTAGGAGTGAAGAGCAGGATGTGAGTGTGGAGGAGGTGCGTGAGGCATTACGTAGAATGAAAGGGGGTAAAGCAGCTGGAACTGACGGGATCATGACAGAAATGTTAAAAGCAGGGCAGGATATAGTGCTGGAGTGGTTGGTATTTTTGTTTAATAAATGTATGAAAGAGGGGAAGGTACCTAGGGATTGGCAGAGAGCATGTATAGTTCCTTTATATAAAGGGAAGGGCGATAAAAGAGTGTAAAAATTATAGGGGAATAAGTTTACCGAGTACAGTGGACCCCCAAGTTTCGTAAAAACTTCACTCCTGAAGTCTGCTCAAGTGCCATTACCGAACGAATTTACACCCTTAAGAAAAAATGTCACGTAGGTTAGTCTATTTCAGACCCCCAAAAATACTTTTCCATAAGCACTTACAATATTATACTTACATAAATGTACGATTTCTGGGGTTTACGAAACTCGGGGGTCCACTGTATACCAGGTAAAGTGTATGGCAGGGATATTATTGAAATAATTAGAGGTAAGACAGAGAGTAGGATTGCAGATGAGCAAGGAGGCTTTAGAGTGGGTAGGGGATGTGTAGATTAAGTGTTTACAGTGAAGCATATATGTGAACAGTATATAGATAAAGGTAGAGAAGTTTTTATTGCATTTATGTATTTAGAAAAGGCATATGATAGAGTGGATAGGGGAGCAATGTGGCAAATGTTGCAAGTGTATGGAATAGGTAGTAAGTTACTGAAGGCTGTAAAGAGTTTTTATGAGGATAGTGAGGCTCAGGTTAGGGTGTGTAGGAGAGAGGGAGATTACTTCCCGGTAAAAGTAGGTCTTAGACAGGGATGTGTAATGTCACCATGGTTGTTTAATATATTTATAGATGGGGTTGTAAAAGAAGTAAATGCTAGTGTGTTGGGGAGAGGGGTGGGATTAAATTATGGAGAATTAAATGCAAAGTGGGAGTTGACACAGATACTTTTTGCTGATGATACTGTGCTTATGGAGATTCTAAAGAAAAGTTGCAAAGGTTAGTGGACGAGTTTGGGATGTGTAAGGTAGAAGTTAAAGTGAACAGAGATAGGAGGGATGAGGGTATCAGATTTAAATAAAGAAAATTGATATCACATTGAGAGGGATTATGGAAGAGTAATCTTTCTTCTTTCACACGTGCCATTTCCACGAGGCAGGTGGCCCAAAGGAAAACGAAGTTTCTCTTACATTTATAAATATACAGGAGAAGGTTACAGCCTTGCTCCCGATTTAGTGCCTCTGACACGCAGTTACGGAGGAAGAATTCTATCACTTCCCATGGAAGAAGTAAATGTTTCAGATATTTGGGAGTTATGTGTCAGCAGATGGGTTTATGAAGGATGAGGTTAACCATAGAATTGATGAAGGAAAAAGGTGAGTGGTGCATTGAGGTATCTGTGGAGACAAAAACGTTATCCATGGAGGCAAAGAAGGGAATGTACGAAAGTATAGTGGTACCAACACCTTTTATGGGTGTGAAGCATGGGTTGCAAATGCTGCAGCGAGGAGGAGGCTGGAGGCAGTGGAGATGTCCTGTCTAAGGGCAATGTGTGGTGTAAATATTATGCAGAAAATTCGAATGTGGAAATTAGGGAAGGTGTGGAGTCACTAAAAGTATTTGTCAGAGGGCTGAAGAGGGGTTGTTGAGGTGGTTTGGTCATTTAGAGACAATGGATCAAAGTAGAATGACTTGGAGAGCGTATAAATCTGTAGGGAAGGAAGGCGGGGTAGGGGTCGTCCTAGAAAAGGTTGGGGGGAAGGGGTAAAGGAGGTTTTGTGGGCAGGGGCTTGGACTTCCAAGCATAAAGCGTGTTAGATAGGAGTGAATGGAGACGAATGGTTTTGGGACATGACGATCGGTTGGAGTGTGAGCAGGGTAACATTTTGTGAAGGGATTCAGGGAAACCAGTTAATTGATTTAGTTGGACTTGAGTCCTGGAAATGGGAAGTACAATGCCTGCACTTTAAAGGAGGGGTCTGAGATAGTGACAGCTGGGAAGGACTATTCTCAGCTGTCGTATCTGAGCTCCTCTGCAAAGACAGTGATTATGTATGAGTGTGGTGAAAGTGTTGAATGATGATGAAAGTATTTTCTTTTTTGGGGATTTTCTTTCTTTTTGGGTCACCCTGCCTCGGTGGGAGAAGGCCGACTTGTTGGAGGGGAAGGGGCAGGAAGACAAGATGAACCTTACAATAGATGTGGGGGGAGGGGGTCATGTGGAAAAGAAAGTTTATCAATGGAAGTAAAAAGGAAATGTATCAGAGCATAGTTGTATCAACACTTATATAGATACAAGGCATGGATTTTGAATGCTGCAGTGAGGAGGCTGAAGGCAGTGGAGATGTCATGTTTGAGAGAAAATTCAGAGAATTTAGAGAATAACAATTAAAAGGCAATGTGGAGTCACCAAGGGCATAATTCAGAGGTCTGAGGAGGGGTTGTTGAGGCAATTTGGAGATGTAGAGAGGATGGACAGAGATAGGATGATGAGTGTTTATGAATCTGGGGGTGGAAGGTAGAAGGGGTAGGGTCCATACCAGGAATGGTTGGAGGGCATAAGATAAGCTTTACCCTTCAGGTCTTGAGCATCCAGCAGGATAGTGTGAGCAATTTAGATAGAAGTGAATGGAGATGAGTGTTTTTTTCATTGATGTGCTGTTGGAGTTTGAGTAAGGCAACTTATGTAGGGATTCTGGGAAAACCTGATAAATGGACTTAAGTCCTGGAGGTGGGAAGAGCAGTGTCTACACTCTCAAGGAGGGGTGGGGATGTTGCAGTTGGAGGGTAATCTGAACTGTAATGGCAGCATACTTCTGGCAAGACAGCAACTGAATGAATGATGGTAAATGTATTTTCTTCTTTGGGCCACCTTGCCTTGGGAGATGGACGAAGTTTACTGAAAGAAAATGTCAAGTAATACTAATGGAAATGGCAGAAAGTGAAATTAGACTACAGAAAGGCAAGAAATCTAGGAATTAATAAATTTTCACCAGATCATGTAAATAAAATTATGAGAAATACATATGCAACACAGATTAACAACAAAACAGGTTTCAAATACTGTAAATAGAGACATGCTACAAAAGTACCTTAGAATATATATATATATATATATATTAGACCAAAACGAGAATATGCAACTACAAGAAGTGTCCACAACATATGTGGATCATATAAAAAAAAAAAAAGCTAAAAAATCGATCCCAGGGCTAAAAAGTACAAGTGATGATGAAAGATCGAAAAGACTAAAAAAGCCTCACACTGGTTGATACTGAAAAACTATGATAAAGGTTATAAAAAGACATGAAAGATCAATTTTTTAGTACCTTCAACAAGAATTAACAAGAGGCCACAGGTGTAAATTAAGAAAAAATGAAAACTAATGGATACTGGGAAATTGTTCTTTTCAAATAGTGGTGGAATACTAATAAAAAAAAAGATTAAAGTAAGTACACATTAATGAAAATTAAACCTCATTAGGCCAGCTCTGTCCCTGTAGCTACTAATTTGTAACTAACCAGATTTCAGAAACTACCTATCTTCCTCTGCTGAAAAACATACCTACTGTATATATAGGTTCCCTCCATCATTTTACCTTACTATGGTCTTCGTACAAATCTAATTAGAGTCAATTTGAGAAACTTTGCAAACCAAAACTAATTACCTTACAGTGCATCTACTGTATAACATTGCAAAATTGCACTATAATAATAGCATATTCATGTTGCATTCATTAATAACACGTGACAGAAGTGGGATCATCTTACCCAGATACCAGTAACTTTGGAATGTCTGAACCAAACGCATCCGCCATCTCCTTCGAGCCAATGTTTGCAATGCACTGGAGTGCCAGATTAACGTGTACTGGATTACGAGAGCCAAGGTCATTTTTTATGCTTTGGACAATCAGTTTTATGAGATCACTGTTTGTGTTCACCAGCACCGAGATGAATAAATAACCCTGGGGAATCAAAGTATAAATACATTACTATGGTATACCACCATTAATTTATAGTCTTAAAATTAAAAAATAATAATTTAAATTTAGTAGTGGTTCCTAAATATGCAAGTTAACATTTTGGTTATACTAATTGCTAATTTCTCAGTGAAGGTTAGAAATACTGATTATTTATTACCTATTTAACTAAGTATTCAAGCATACTGTAGTACTGTACATGTAAAATCATAATAAACATTTTAGTGACAATAAATTGGAAGTGCAAATAACGGAACAAACTCTTCAAACAAAATTTTTTAAAACTACTGGCTACTTGGCTAGGTTATCAAGTATGAAACTTGACTCTCATGGTCTGTGAACACAATGATCATTTGTAGAAGCACTGAGGAAGAATAATATAGCCAAGATAAATCTGGAAAAAAAATTTAATAATTTAAAACTTACAATCTGTTTCTCTGTGTATTTGTTGGAAGACAGAAGATTAACTGCTTCCATGTGACCAAAGTCAATGTCATGGCCAAGGAGGAAGATGAACAGCAGCTTACATACATACTTTTTCTTCTGGTAACCATCCAGTGTTTTATCACCTTTGAACTTGGATCGAATGTTTGCAAGTTCTTTGTTGATGCGTTTTACTTCTGCCTCCTTGCTTTTACCTAAAAATTAAGTAGTGCAATCAGAAAAAATGCAAAAAAATAATCAGAAATCCTTCATAAAGAATATATAGAACAGTATTTAAAAATAACCAAGTAACATGCTAGATATTTCTGCTGAAATGTTGCACTGCCAAAACAAAAATGTACAGGTTTTGATTTAGCACCTCATATGACCTCCACAATCTAGGAACTGTACCAAAGAGTTACGAATCTTCAAGTGCAACCACACAAATAGGACCATGAGAAAAGTTCAGATACTACCATCACAAATTTCTGGATTATCCTACAAGTCAAAAACTGCAAACTTTCTTACACATTAATTAATGTTATCAGATAGTGTCACAAACTAAATGCTAAGCAGCAACAATTATGGTCTGTGCTGCATGATTTTTCAAGATTTTCCCTCAATAAGGTATCCAGTAAATTAATGGTTAGGTAAGGTTTGTCAGGAAACCAGGACAAGTGTTTCCTGACGGGGGTCTTAATCAGATGATGACCCTCCATTGGAGCTTTTGGTCATTTGACCAAGGCCTTCTGCTGGCTTACTGGTCCACCCCTTTAAAAATTATGGCCATAGTTATAACCATTCAGTAGTAAATTAAAAATGTGGAAATGGTAAGAGTTGCAAAACAAAGGCAGATGAATTGTTGGAAGATGACATAAGAGGTTGCAGAAGACTTAATGGAGGTCGTTTGAACTACAACTACTGCAGGCAGTTCATGGAATTTTAATGAGAAGGCATTTTGTCCATCAGGGACTATTAATTCTCAAACTGATTTAAGTCCCTGGTGGATGACACTTCTTAATAAAATGCTATAAACCACACATTATATTTTAATATGGCTGGATGTCTTTGGAGGAAATAGTGTCATCTGGCACTGTCATATGTCAATTCCACAAAATAATACCACAAAATGACAGACCAGACAGATTGCTTTGGCCACAACAACAACCATAGTGACAATCCTCCAATATCTACACCAAAACCAGTCATTCATCATTGCCCCATTAGGCAGACATCAACATTCCTTCTACAAAATGTTCAATTGCAACAAGTGAGGGCTGCCAGAATATATTTGTTATGTACGTATATCTGCATTCTGGTAGCCAATTTCATAGCAATGAGATGGACACAGCCCCCTGGGTCCAACACAACCCTTAAACCCAACAATAACAATGGCAGTGACAGGGACAAAGACCCTTTGGCCACTGCAACCCTTAAACCTAACAATAAGAGCATGATGATAACAAGAGGGTTTTTCATGATTGCGATCATTTGTTCATAATTTTAGGAGAATAGGTTTGTGTTGCATTTATGGATTTGGAAAAGGTATATGATAGGGTGCAGAGGGAAACAATGTGGCAGATAATAATATAATATCTTTATTTCTACAAGTACAAGATATACAGGCCAATGACATACTACTACATAGAAAGCATTGTGTTATGCAGAGCATTTCGGGCAAATTAGGTCAATTTTGTCCCAGGATGCAACTCATACAAGTCAACTAACACCCAGGTACCCATTATGACTGATGAGTGAACATAGATAACCGGTTTAAGGAAACACGTCCAATGTTTCCACCCCTTTGGTGGGAATCGAACCCAGACTAGATGGAGTTGCAAGAGAAGTGAACACTCAGGTGTTGGGAAGAGGTGTGAGGTTAAAAGATAAAGAATCTAACACAAAGTGGGAATCATCAGTTGCTGTTTGCTGATGACATTGTGCTTTTGGGACATTCTGAGGAGAAGCTGCAGAAGTTGGTGGATGGATTTGGAATCGTGTGTAAAAGAAGGAAATTAAACAACCTTTGATATACCTTTGAAGAGTTTTGAGAGTTTATCTACTCTCTGAGCCCAGCCATGGGCCAGGCTCGTCTGGTGCTTGCCTGGTCAACCAGGCTGTTGCTGCTGGAGGCCCGCTGCCCCACATATCCATCACAGCCTGGTTGATCTGGCACCCGATAAAGATACTTGTCCAGTTTCCTCTTGAGGGCGTCTACACTTTTTCCAGCCATGTTTCGGATATCTTCTGGTAAGATGTTGAATAGTCTGGGACCCCGGATGTTAATACAGTGCTCCCGTATTGTCCCCACCGCACCCCTGCTCCTCACTGGGTTTATTTTACACTTTCTCCCATATCTCTCACTCCAGTATGTTGTTATGGCAGTGTGCAGATTTGGGACCAGGCCCTCAACTACTTTCCAAGTATATATTATCATGTATCTCTCTCTCCTCCTCTCCAATGAGTACATGTTCAAGACTTGAAGGCGTTCCCAATAATTTAGATGTTTCAATGGCTCAATGTGAGCCGTAAACGATCTCTGAATTTGTTCCAGCTCTGATATTTCTCCTGCCCTGAACGGGGCAGTCAGCACAGAGCAGTATTCTAAGTGAGGGAGCACTAGAGATTTAAAGAGTGTCACCATCAGCATTATTTCCCTTGTTTTGAAAGGTCTCAATACCCACCCCGTCATCTTCCTGGCTGTTGTGATCTTTGTCTTGTTATGGTCTTTAAAAGACAGATCAGCAGACATAATTATTCCCAAGTCCTTTACGTGTTCCTTTCGTTCTATGTGGTGACCCTCTTGCGTTTTGTATATAGTGTTCCTTTTGAGTTCATTTTTTCCATACCTAAGTAGTAGCTGAAATTTATCACCATTGAACGTCATGTTGTTCTCCACTGCCCACTGGAAGACCCTGCTTATGTCCTGTAATTTTTCAGTGTCCTCTAACGTAGTGACTTTCATGCTTATTTTAGTGTCATCTGCACATGATGATACAAAAGTGTGCTGGGTGTTTTTATCTATGTCTGCTATGAGGATGAGAAACAGCAGAGGTGCCAGGACAGTGCCTTGGGGCACTGAGCTTTTGACCTCACTGATACTGGATCTTGCCCTGTTCACTACTATTTGTGTTCTGTGTTAGGAACTCAAAAATCCATCTGCCTACCTTCCCCGTAATGCCTATGGCCCTTATTTTGTGCGCTATCACTCCATGATCGCATTTGTCAAACGCCTTTGCAAAATCTGTGTAAATCACATCTGCGTTTTGGTCGTCCTCCAATGCCTCCGTAATTCTGTCATAATGGTTCAGCAGCTGTGACAGGCATGATCGTCCGCTCTAAAGCCATGCTGGTTCGGGTTATATTGGTTGTGCTGGTCCATGAACTTTGTAATCTGCCGTCTCATCACTCTTTCAAAGATTTTTATGATGTGAGAAGTGAGGGCTACTGGTCTGTAATTTTTAGCTAGTGCTCTACTACCTCCCTTATGCAAAGGAGCTATGTCTGCACTCTTTAAGGCCTCTGGTATTTCACCTAGATCTAAGCTCTTTCTCCAAAGAATACTAAGGGCTCTTGCTAATGGTACTTTGCACTGCTTTATAAATAAAGCATTCCATGAATCTGGTCCAGGTGCTGAGTGAGTGGGCATGTTGTCCATTTCTTTTTCGAAATCTATGGGATTTGTACTAATGTCGGTTAGGTGGTCTGCGCGGCCTTCTGCTGGAGTGAAAAATATTTCTGCATTTTCTACCTTGCTGTCATTTAGTGGGTTGCTGAACACTGACTCGTACTGTTCTTTTAGGATTTCACTCATTTCCTGTTCCAAGGCAATGAGGATAACAAAAAATTTAGGTAATGAAAGACTGGCTATCAGATTGGAGGGAAGGAGGGAGTATGGAGGAAGTAAATATGTTTAGATATTTGGGAGTGGACTTGTCAGCAGGTGGGTCTATGTAAGACAAGGTGAACCACAGAACTGACGAGGAAAAAAAGGTGATGGGTGCACTGAGGGGTCTGTAGAGATAATGTTATCCATGAAAGCAAATAGGGTAATGTATGAGAATATAGTTATACCAATGCTCTTGTATGGGTGTGAAGCATGGGTGGTGAAAGTTGCAACAAGGAGAAGATTGGAGGCAGTGATGTGTCTGAGGGCAATGTGCGGTGTGAATATTATGCGGTAAATTTGTAGCTTGGAGATTAGGTGGTGGTGTGGCGTTTCTAAAAATATTATCCAGAGGGCTGAGGAGGGGTTGTTGAGATAGTTCAGACATTTAGAAAGGATGAAACAAAATAGAATAACTTGAAGGGCGTATAAATCTTTAGTGAAAGGAAGGCAGGGCAAGGATCGGCCTAGGAAAGGTTGGAGGGAAGGGGTAAAAAAGAAGTTTTGTGTGTGAGAGGCATAGACTTCCAGCAAGCATGCATGAATGTGTTGGATAGAAATGAGTGGAGGCAAATGGTTTCTATGATTTGACGTGCTGTTGGAGTGTGAGGAAGGTAACAATTATGAAAGGAGTCAGGGAAACTGGTTAGCTGGACTTCAGTCCTGGAAGTGGGAAGTACAATGCCTGTGCTCTGAAGGAGGGGTGGAGACATGCTGCAGTTTTTTAAATGAAGTACCAGCACGTCTCTGGCAAGACAGTGATGGAGTGAGTGATGATGATGAATGCGTTTCTTCATTTTCGTGTTTCCCTGCCTTGTGGAAAACGGCCGATGTGTTAATAAAAAAAAAAATTGCACTCATATTATCGTGGGAATTACTCCGCGCCTATTTATTTAGTATTAAAAAATCTTGTCTTATTACAGCTTATGTATGGTATTTTTACTGATGTTTCCAGATAACTGTGGTTGTGGCAGATGCAAGTGATAGTTGTGAAAGGTAAGTTGTGGAACTGCCTTTCATGTTTGTATAGGTATTGTACAGGGTCACATCAACCCTCCCTAAACATTTCTATACCAACATGCAATGACAACCATACTGTAATGAATAAAACTATCATTTAAGTCCTGATGAATTATGAAGTTTTAACCCTTTGACGGTTTCGGTCGTATATCCCATATCTCTGTACTGTAGTAGTTGCTTTACTCCTAGTCTAAATTCAAACACACACCTCCACCAGCTGCCACTTATGACAGTTTTTTTAAAAATGGTGTTTACCAAGTTTATCAAGGGAGCACATCAAGTGTATGTATAATGAAATGAAAAAATTGAAAGTGCAGAATGTACTATGCTATATGCAAAATTTCAGAAACTTGGTCCAGGTATTATGATGGGGTTTGCCATAATGTATTATAGGAATAAATAGTGTTCAGAAACAGGAAAGTGTAATGAAAGCAATGTATTGTAATACTGTGTATGCGTAAGATTTGTCTGCGATCTTAAATGTTCATTATTCAGATGAAAAAAAAAAAAAAAGACCAGAACTCCTGGCAAAGTAAAACATTAGACTTTTTTCAAACTTTTATAAAAGGCTGATAGTTCTTCCT
Source organism: Cherax destructor (assembly GCA_009830355.1). Classification (NCBI taxonomy): domain Eukaryota; kingdom Metazoa; phylum Arthropoda; class Malacostraca; order Decapoda; family Parastacidae; genus Cherax; species Cherax destructor. Next base: position 45,010 of record WNWK01004460.1, on the reverse strand, counting down.
GAATGACTGCTTTTTACCAAACTACTGTACCACCTCTGAGGTAAGATTTACTACATATTACTGTAAATTTACATGCAAGTAAAAATTAAGAGTTTTTCTAAATCAATCTGTTTCCCTACTGATAAATTTATCTGCCAAGATACCTAAACGTTGTAACTGAGTACCTAGAAACGTTGTAACTGACAGTACACTGAGGATCTAAACGTTGTAGCTGACAGTACACTGAGGATCTAAACGTTGTAGCTGACAGTACACTGAGGATCTAAACGTTGTAGCTGACAGTACACTGAGGATCTAAACGTTGTAGCTGACAGTACACTGAGGATCTAAACGTTGTAGCTGACAGTACACTGAGGATCTAAATGTTGAGGACAGTACACTGAGGATCTAAATGTTGTAGCTGACAGTACACTGAGGATCTAAATGTTGTAGCTGACAGTACACTGAGGATCTAAATGTTGTAGCTGACAGTACACTGAGGATCTAAATGGTAACAGTGGTAGGTTTAGTTCTCATTTCTTACATGGGAAGTCCATATTTATGAAAAACATTCTGAACTAAAACTAATGATAAATAGCAATATTTTTTACATGTATTAAATAAATATTTAACATGGTAATAAAAATTTTTAATGAAAATTTATTATTTATTAAAAGTCACCTAATTTAACTTTAATTTCAAGAGGATTAAAAATGAAAAGAAAGTAATAATGATTGCAGATATCTCATTATTAAAATTAAAAAAACTTAAGACTATTACCTGGAGTTTACCTGGAGAGAATTCCAGGGGTCAACACCCCTGCAGCCCGGTTTGTGACCAGGCCTCAGTAATTTATAACTTTCAAAATACATTAGGAGTAATATCTGGAACTGTATATAAAAAATGAGGGAAATACACAACATAAAGTGACTAGGGTAATTAACCCTTTGGGGTCGCCATGCCCTCTCCGAAACTCTTCCTCAGGGTCGCAAATTTTTCGGGGGGGAAAAAAAATCTTATGAAATGATAGAGAATCTTTTTCCGATCACAACGACACCAAAATTATGAAATTTGATCGAAAACTAACGGAATTATGCTTTCCCGAAGTTTGCGGTATCAATGACATTTACGCATTGGCGATTTCGCCCACTTTGAGCCCTATTTTCGGCAAATTCCAATGTTTCAGTCTTGTAAAATTATAGCTATTTCGCTAGAATTACATATGTTCTATCAATTGAGTAAAGAAACGGCCAATTTACTGATTTCAACTACCAAATAAGGTGGTCAGAAATTCACAATTTGGCCAATTTCACACAAATTTCAAAAGATGCCAATTTCAAAATAGGGTCCAGAATAAATGAGAGACATTCCTGGCACTCAAATAACATTTTATCTGTTCATTACTCACGTCTCCAGGCCCCTTTTACATTACTTTTGCTTTCCATTTTGAATTTTTATTCTCACAAAAAATAAAAGATTTACTGTTATGTATACAACTGCATCATTGTAAAAATGATATAAATAATATCAGCACACTTGTGCAAGAATATTAGACTACCCAGTTGATGTGTATTGGATGCATAGCGTGATTTGTTTACTCTTGAACATAAGCAAAAATCGAACATTTTCGCTACTTTGCGCTCTGTTTCAAGGTACAGCGAACCCCGGCTAATGAACACCCCGAAATCGTACAATTATGTAAGTATAATATTGTAAGTGCTTGTGGAAGTGTATTTTTGGGGGTCTGAAATAGACTAACCTACGTAACATTATTTCTTAAGGAAGTAAATTTGTTCGGTAATGGCACTTGAGCAGGATTCTGGGATGAAGTTTTTTCATTAGCCGGGGGTCCACTGTACTTGTCATCGTGAAACCAGTCAAAATTATCTCTATTTCTGTAATATATCATCCATTCTATCAAATGAGACTAAGAAAATGAGAATACAAGCATAAATACCATACGAAAATAGACTGCAAAGTCGCAGTTTTAAACCAAAAACACGGTCAGAGTTTTTTTTCCCTCATTATGCACTGTGTGGTGCAGGATTTTTTTTATACTGTGCACACTGACCGCACAGACTCATTCTCTCAAATCTAGGCCTACCAGCCTGTTTCTGCTTGATTTGAGGGCACTAGAATTTAGGTGTACTAGTACGACCAAAACCCTGGCACGTAAGCCATACTAGTACAGCTGAAACCCCGAAAGGGTTAAACAAACAATTTCAAATTTTTGTCTAAATTCACTATTAAGTTTAAACTTTTAATTCGCCTGGCAAGTTATAAACTTCCCTTTAAGCAAATTTAAGGAACATGGGACTTTTCAGGAATATTTACTCTATTGCAACAAGGAATCTGGTACAGTAATTTGTTTTCATTAACACATCGGCCGTCTCCCACCAAGACAGGGTGGCCCAAAAAAGAAAAACTTTTATCATTCATTCCATCACTGTTTTGCCAGAGGCGTGCTTACACTAGTTATAAAATTGCAACATCAACACCCCTCCTACAGAGTGCAGGCATTGTACTTCCCATCTCCAGGACTCAAGTCCGGCCAGCTGGCTTCCCTGAACCCCTTCATAAATGTTACCTTGCTCACACTCCAACAGCACGTCAAGTCCTAAAAACCATTTGTCTCCATTTGCTCCTATCTAACACGCTTGCGCATGCTTACTGGAAGTCCAAGCCCCTCGCACATAAAACCTCCTTTACCCCCCTCCCTCCAACCTTTCCTAGGCTGACTCCTAACCTGCCTTCCCTCCACTACAGATTTATACACTCTGTAAGTCATTCTATTTCCTTCCATCCTCTCTACATGTCTGAACCCCCCCCAGCCCTCTGGATAATAGTTTTCGTAATCCCGTACCTCGTCCTAATTTCCAAACTACGAATTCTCTGCATTATATTCACACCACACATTGCTCTCCGACATGACATCTCCATTGCCTCCAGTTGTTTTCTTGTTGCAACATTCACCACCCATGTTTCACAGCCATATAAGAGTGTTGGTATAACTATACTCTCATACATTTCCCTCTTTGCTTCCATGGACAAAGTTCTTTGTCTCCACAGACTCCTAAGTGCACCACTCACCTGTTTCCCCTCATCAATTCTATGATTCACCTCATCTTTCATAGACCAATCTGCTGACACATCCACTCCTAAATATCTGAATACATTCACTTCCTCCAAACTCTCTCCTTCCAATCTGATATCCAAAAAATATTGTACAAATACCTGCATCATGTACATCAATATTAAACACTAAACCCACAAGGGTCATACAGCGCTGCACATGTTATAGTATAGTTATGCACTGTGCTATACTAATGACTCAATGTACAGCATTTCCATAAACCCAAGACTGACTGGCACTGTAAAACTTTAGTGGAATGATACATCATTTATTCTAATTACACTTTTTTGGAAGTTACTTTCTATTAAACAAAATTCTTAACTCTAAAAATGCCCTAATTTGGCAAAGCTAGACAATATAGCATGCTAATTTATAAAATTTGTACTAAAGCTACACATTCCTGTAAATACTGTACATGACAGTACTCACAATTTCTTATATCTGAAATGAAGACCGCAAGGCCTCGCATCCCATCTCCTCGCACTGCTGGCATGGTTGATGTGGTTCTGTAAAATACAATTAACACTAATAAAGCATGTAATAAAGCACAAACCTACAAAAATGCTGTATGTTTTAAAAAGCACAGTGAGAAAGTAGAAATAGAACTCAACACATGAAAGATAAAGAAAAACTATAAAACAAGATCTAACAAGTTTGACCTCAGTTTACATTTTCAGCAACGTTGGCATCTCGTGTAGCTACCTACAGGAGCTCAGCTATGATTGTGGTATTCGCTTCAATAATCTGTTCAATATTTAATTTTTTTTAAATTTCCACTGATGATAGCACTTACTGCTTAATTTATTCCACTGGTCTACCTGTTTCTGTTAAGTATTAACTGCCAGTTTCTGGGGATTACCTTACCCATGGACCTGTCTCAGATCTGGCCTCCTAGTTTGGTAAGGAAATATTACAGGATTAAGAACTATTAAGCACAAACAAAGGTGTGTGTATACTGAATGTAAGTACAGTGGAACCTCGGTTATCGTTTTTAATTCGTTCCAGAGAGTCTTTAATAAAAATAATAATTGCTCTAGGGCACTTTAAATGTCATACTATTTCATAATAATAAACATGACAAGGGAGGGTTCCCTGCAGCAGTGCAATTTATCAAATGTCACTGGCTGTCATCAGTTATCTGACACTTGTCACAACACCATAAAAAAAAAAGTGACCGCGACCATTACAGAAAGTTATGTGCTAAACATACACTCTTTTTCAATAAGTCAGCAAGTCATTCAGTCAGGCAGACAGATAGACAGACAGACATGATAAAGAAGCCCAAATTAATAAAAACTAACATAGTACAGTGGACCCTCAGTTTTCGTTGAAAATTCTTTCCAGAATGCTGTTTGAGTGCCGTTACCAAACAAATTTGATCCCATAAGGACAAATGTAAATTAGATTAGTCATTTCAGACCCCCAAAAATACACTTACAAAAATACACTTACACAACTGTTCGAGTTTGGAGGTGAACGAAAACCGAGGGTCCACTGTACAGTCATCCCTCCGTTTTCGTGTGTGTCTGTTTTCGTGCGTTTCAGTTTTCGTGCAGTTTTTTCGTGGAAAATTGACCTCTGTTTTCGTGTGATTCCCTCCATTTTCGTGCTTGGTCCGGAACCTGTCCACCAGTGCTGCACACATACAAACGCCGTAGGCCACCACCCACGCACATTGTCACGCAATCTAGCATTGTTTACGCTTGAGTGAACATCACCCCAGGAGTTTATACAAAACATTTATTAACAATTCATTGTTTTTGGGCCTTCATTATTGTGTGTGACTACTAAATAAGCTACCATGGACCCAAAGAAAGCTTCTAATGCCAGTCCTTAGGCAAAGAAAGTGAGAAACACGAGTGGAGTGATGTAAGAGTGTAGCAGGCATGCAGGGAGTGTAGCAGGCATGCAGGGAGTGTAGCAGGCATGCAGGGAGTGTAGCAGGCATGCAGGGAGTGTAGCAGGCATGCAGGGAGTGTAGCAGGCATGCAGGGAAGTGTAGCAGGCATGCAGGGAGTGTAGCAGGCATGCAGGGAGTGTAGCAGGCATGCAGGGAGTGAGCAGTGCAGGGAGTTAGCAGGCATGCAGGGAGGTAGCAGGCATGCAGGGAGTGTAGCAGGCATGCAGGAGTGTAGCAGGCATGCAGGTGTAGAGGCATGCAGTGTAGGCAGCAGTCGAGAACGATGGCAGTAAGGAGTGTAGCAGGCATGCAGGGAGTGTAGCAGGCATGCAGGGAGTGTAGCAGGCATGCAGGGAGTGTAGCAGGCATGCAGGGAGTGTAGCAGGCATGCAGGAGTGTAGCAGGCATGCAGGAGTGAGCAGGCATGCAGGGAGTGTAGCAGGCATGCAGGAGGTAGCAGGCATGCAGGGAGTGTAGCAGGCATGCAGGGAGTGTAGCAGGCATGCAGGAGTGTAGCAGGATGCAGGGAGTGTAGCAGGCATGCAGGGAGTGGCAGCATATGCAGGGAGTGTAGCAGGCATGCAGGAGTGTAGCAGGTCATGCAGGGAGTGTAGCAGGATGCAGGGAGTGTAGCAGGATGCAGGGAGTGAGCAGGTATGCAGGGAGTGTAGCAGGATGCAGGGAGTGTGCAGGTATGCAGGGAGTGTAGCAGGTATGCAGGGAGTGTAGCAGGTATGCAGGAGTGGCAGGTATGCAGGGAGTGTAGAATGTATGCAGGAGTGTAGAATGTGCAGGGAGTGTAGAATGTATGCAGGTAAATGAGCAGGAGTGTAGCAGGCATGCAGGGAAGTGACCCCGGATAAGGACTTGGTACCTAATTCCTTATGGAAGGATTCCCTTCAAAATAGGTCTCTTCCCTCCCTCCTCCTCCTTTCATCCAGCAACGTCAGTCTTCAATAAAGGTAAGTGCCACATTCATTTCATTCATTTGTGCATGTAAATCTATCTTTAAGGCCCAAAAAAAATTCCAAACTTCTGGGTTTCTGAACGGATTAATTGAATTTCCATTATTTCTTATGGGAAAATGGTTTCAGTTTTTGTGTTTCAGTTTTAGTGCATCCCTCAGGACGGATTAAAACGACGGAGGATGACTGTCAGGACCGAATTCGAACCTGTATGCCATTGTGTCCAGAAAATGTTGTGGATTCAGCCCCTACCTACGACTGTCATTTGTGGTTTGGTATTGCGGATGGGGACGTGGGTTGGAGCGGGAGAGAGGGAGAAGGTGGGGAGAGGGAGGGGTGGTGACACTTTGAAGTGTCAGTAAGGGATCATTCCTCGATTAGTGACGAACAGTACGACGGAGTCTTAGGCCCCTATCTCCTCGTTAAGTGAGGAGAGAGGCTGTAATTTTTAGTATTAAGCAGTGCTTAAATTACATATTTTAGTATTAAGCAGTGCTTAAATTACATATTTTAATATTAAGCAGTATTTAAATTACATATTTTAATATTAAGCAGTAATTAAATTACATATTTTAGTATTAGGCAGTGTTTAAATTATTTTATACAGTAGGGCCCACTTATACAGCAGGTTAGGTTCCAGGCTACTGCTGAAAGCAGACTTCACCAAAAAGCAGAACTCCATTTTTTTCCATTTATAAATGCATTTAAATGCCAGATACATAAAGTTTAAACGTAACATTCTCAAGTTAGCAATACAACTAGGCATTAAAAGTAAAATACACCACAGTACACTCATTATTTACCTCAAAATATTTGTAGTCTTAATGTAGGGCAAAAGGTGAGTAGTATTTACTGAAAGAAGTCAGGTGTGGTAGCCCTCCTGGCCACCCCACCCACACATACTATACTACAATGCTTAAAGCGCTCTAGAGTGATACAATGCATATACAGTACACACTCATTACTTACCTTAAAATATTTGTAGTCTTAATGTAGGGCGAGAGGTGAAAAGTATTTATTTGTAGAAAGTCGTGTGGGAGGTATGGCATCCTGCCTGACCACTCCCACCTACTACGACAAAGCGCCCTAGAGCGATAAAATGCATATACAATACACTCATTACTTACCTTAAAATATTTGTAGTATTAATGTAGGGTGAGAGGTGAGTTTTATTTGTAGGAAGTCAGGTTTGGGATGTATGGGCAGCCCTCCCCACCCCACCCCCACACGTAATGTAAACAAACCAGGCGAACACGTCTGGTTTTCGTCACTTTACATTGTGTACAAGTCTCCTCGTTGATACAGCAGAATAAATAGAAACACTCCCATTCTCATGTAACACCTTTTTTAGAAGAAATGATGCCCTGAGTGAAGGCATACGAAAGGAGTAATTTTCTAGTTAACCCCAGTAATATTATACGTAGTGTACACATTTTCTCTGATGTTGGACTACAAGTAGCCTGGCTACCACAAGTCCTACAAGTCGCCTGGCTACCACATCTCATATTTATGTTAATTTATTCTATTGTGGGGTGTATTTAGATGGATTAAGCAAAATGTCTATATTAACGTGTGTAAGTTTACTTAGGTACCTTATAGACATAAGTATAATTATCAGTTATAATAATAATGTAAGTATGTAGTCCGCCTGGGCTACATACCTACACTACCTACATGTGGCCCAGAACCATATTATTACCATCGACATATGTTCACTGAGTTTAATCATTTCTATCAACTACCATTAGATGCCATCATAAACAAAGGGAGAAGTAATGAATAATTCATGCCGAGAATTGTAAACAAAAGCGTTATGTATTAAAGGGAGTGACGTAATGTTTTCCCTCTGCCCGGCTACCACACCTCCATAGTACGTATCTATGTACAGTCATCCCTCCGTTTTTGTGTATCTCTGTTTTCGTGTATTTCAGTTTTCGTGTAGTTTTTTCGTGGAAAATTGACCTCTGTTTTTGTGTGATTCCCTCCGTTTTCGTGCTCGGTCCGGAACCTGTCCACCAGTGCCGCGCACATACAAAGGCCGTAGGCCACCACCCACGCACCTCCCACGCACATTGTCACGCAGTCTAGCATTGTTTACGCTTGAGTGAACATCACCCCAGGAGTTTATACAAAACATTTATTAATTCATTGTTTTTGGGCCTTGATTATTGTGTGTGACTACTAAATAAGCTACCATGGGCCCAAAGAAAGCTCCTAGTGCCACTTCTTTGGTAAAGAATGTGAGGAACACCATAGAACTGAAGAAAGAAATAATAGAAAAATATGATAGTGGTGTATGTATTGCCGAGCTCGCCAGGATATACAAGAAAGCCCCAACAACCATCGATTCCAATGTGTATAAGAGAAAAGCAATCACTGAAGCCAATGTTGCGAAAGGGGTGAATACATTAACGAAACAGAGATCACAAACAATAGAAAACATGGAGAAATTGTTGTTGCTGTGGATAAACCAAAAACTGCTAGTGGGTGATAGTGTTGTGCAATCCATCATACGTGAAAAAGCAAGGCAGTTGCATGCCGATCTTGTCAAGAAAATGCCTGGAACCAGTGAAGTTGATGTTGATGAATTTAAGGCCAGCAAAGGCTGGTTCGAAAAATTTAAGAGGCGAACTGGCATACACAGTGTTGTAAGGCATGGTGAGGGTGCCAGTTCAGATAAACAAGGGGCTGAAAAATTTGTGTGCGACTTTAAAAAATATGTAGAGGCTGAAAATTTCAAACCCCAACAAGTGTTTAATTGTGACGAAACAGGCCTCTTTTGGAAGAAAATGCCAAGGAGGACCTACATCACGCAGGAGGAAAAGCCAATGCAAGGACACAAGCCTATGAAAGACAGGCTAACTCTCATGTTGTGTGGTAACGCTAGTGGGGATTTTAAAGTGAAGCCTTTACTGGTGTATCACTCTGAAAATCCCAGTGTGTTTAGGAACTACAGTGTTGACAAGAGTAAATTGTGTGTTTTGGAAGTCTAATGCTAAGGCATGGGTCACTAGGGAAATTTTCCTGGAATGGTTTAATCAAGTGTTTGGCCCCAGTGTGAAGAAATATCTATTGGAGAATAAATTGCCACTTAAGTGTCTCCTGGTAATGGACAATGCTACTGGTCATCCTCAAGACTTGGACGACCAAATGTCTAAGGATTTCAAATTTGTAACAGTGAAGTTCTTGCCTCCTAACACCACTCCTCTCCTCCAGCCCATGGACCAGCAGGTCATTGCAAACTTCAAAAAACTGTACACCAAAGCAATGTTTCAAAGGTGTTTTGATGTGACCAATGACACTAAATTGACCCTAAGAGAGTTCTGGAAGGATCACTTCGATATCTTCCATTGCATAGGCCTTATAGATAAAGCTTGGCAGGGAGTGACTTCCAGGACGATGAACTCTGCTTGGAGAAAGTTGTGGCCAGATTGTGTCCCAGAGAGGGATTTTGAAGGGTTTGGGGCTGGCCCTGAGGAGCCTGTGGAAGTTGTGGAAAGTATTGTGGCATTGGGGAATTGCATGGGGTTGGATGTGAGTGGTGAAGATGTGGAAGAGTTGGTGGAGAACCACAATGAAGATCTAACCAACAATTTTATTTACATTAATTCTTATGGGGAATATTATTTCAGTTAAAGGCCATTTCGGTTTAAGGCCCAGCTTCAGGAATGGATTACGGCCTTTAACCAAGGGTCCACTGTACATTGATATAGAAAGCCGCTTTTTATGCAGAGCATTTCGGGAAAATTAGGTCAGTTTTGTCCCAGGGTGCGACCCACACCAGTCGACCAACACCCAGGTACCCATATAAACAAAATGTTTATATGCTATGTAACGTGTTTCTTATATAATTTTGAAGAAAATATCATAGATGGGTTAATGAAAACGTCTATATTAACGTAAAATAAAACATTTAATGTACCCAAGTGTGATTATTACAGAGAGAGATGTGCTCATGGAAAATGTAAACAAACCTGGTGGCACACGCCGTATTTGAAAGATCGCTCGCCGTATAGAAATTTTTGGTCATAATTTGAACTCTCCATTTTAACGGAATGTTGTAAGGTGAAACGCCGAAAAGCGAGGCCCTACTGTACAACCCCATCAATGTATAATATGCCAATAACAATGGGATTTTTTTTCATGGGAACGGATTAATCGTTTTCCCTGTATTTCTTATGGGAAAATTCACTTGGTATACGTCCTGTTTGGAATAAGTCCAAGGTCCTGGAACGGATTAAGGACATATACCGAGGTACCACTGAACAGTGGACCCCTGGTTTTCGGCTGGTTCGGAAATCAAGCAATTCGGATTTCGAGCACTTTTTTCAGCAAAATTTCTCCCCGGATTTTGAGAATTTGCTCGGAAATCGTTTGTACCAGTTGCGTGCACCTGGGCAGCTCATACGTTAGCGACTCACTCTTGGCCACATTAAATGTCTTATTTTGTGTTAATATAGACATTTTCATTAATCCATATATGATATTGTCTTCAAAATTATATAAGAAACACGTTACAACATAGCATATAAACATGCAATGTTTATATGCTATCGAGTGGCGAGTTGGGTGGAGAGAAAACATTACGTTTTCTCTGGTCCAGTGTCCAGCATTAGAGAAAACTGCATGAATCTGCTGTCTGGACCAGTTACCGACCTTAACGCTTTTGTTTACAATCCTCAGCATGAATTATTCATTACTTCTTCCTTTGTTTATGGCATCTAAAGGTAGTTGTTAGAAACAATTGAACTCAGTGAACGTGGTATGTAAATGGTAATAATATGGCTGTGGGCCGCGGTAGGCACAGCCCAGGCGGACTACATACGTGTACCTACATTGTGTACCTACATCTACCGGCTACCTACACTGACTTCCTACAAATAAATACTACTCACCTCTTGCCCTACATTAAGACTACAAATATTTTAAGGTAAGTAATGAATGTACTAACCACTGAAGAGTTGCAACACTAGAGTTATTCACTCTAGAATTTATTTTTTATTATTTTTGGGTGTCTGAAATGAATTAATTGGATTAATATTATTTCTCATGGGAAATATTACTACAGTTTTCGGCCATTTCGGATTTCAGGCAACCTTCTGGAATGGATTACAGTGGAACCCTGAGTTTCGAACGCCTCGTCAATTGAACAAATCGAGTTTCAAACGCTTTTTTCGAACAAATTTTGTCCCAACTATCGAACACGTCCAATGTTTCGAACGAATGCGTACAAGACCTGTCCGCCCAGGCGCGCCTCGTCATGCAGGCGTCGTGAGCCAGTCTAGCGTTGTTTACCCTTGAGTAAACATTACCCTGCACGCTCAACCAAACATTTCACAATTAATTGTGTTTGGAGCTTGTTCATTAACCCTTTGACTGTCGGAGGCCCCATTCTGAAACTGTCATTCTATGTCGGAAAATTTTGGAAAAAAAAAAAATTATTTTTTCTTATGAAATGATAATCTTTTCCCGATGGTAATGACACCAAAAGTATGAAATTTGATTGAAAACTTACGGAATTACGCTCTCGCAAAGTTAGCGATGTCAGTGATATATACGCATCAGCGATTTCGCAGAATTTGAGCCCTATTTTCGGCCAATTCCATTGGGAAAGTTGACCAAACTCATAGCTATTTCTTTAGAACTCCATTTGTTCTATCGATTGAGTACAAGAAACCACCAATTTACCGATTTCAACTATCCAATAAAGTGGTCAGAAAATGGCAATTTCGCCAATTTCATGCAAAATAAAAACGATGTCAATTTCAAAATAGGGTCCAGAATAAACAATGCAGACATCCCCAGCACTAAAATAAGATGTTATCTGTTCATTAGTCACGTCTTTAGGCCCCTCTTACATTACTCTTGCTTTCTATTTTTATTTTTTATTCACACAAAAAATAGAAGATTTATTGTTATGCAGACTATTGCATTATTGTAAAAATTGTATAAATAATATCTGTGCACTTGTGAAAGAATATTAGACTCACCAGTTGATGTGTATTGGACGCATGGTGTGATTTGTTTACTTTTGAACTTTGGCAAAAATCGAACATTTCCGCTAAGTTGAGCTCAATTTCAAGATCGTTTACATCATGAAACTAATCAAAATCATCTCTATTCCTGTAATATGTTTTCCATTCTATCAAATGAGACCATGAAAAAGAGAATACAACCATAAATACTATACGAAAATACACCTCAAAGTCGGTGTTTTAATCCAAAAACACGGTCGGAGTTTTTTTGTTTCTCATGTACTGCTTGCTGCAGGATTTTTTTTATACTGTGCACACTGACCACACAGACCCATTCTCTCACATGTGGGCCTACCAGCTTTCTCCTGCTTGATTTGAGGCCGCTAGAATTTAGGCGTATAAATACGTCCGAAACATTGGCTCGTAAGACGTATATATATGTCCGAAACAGTCAAAGGGTTAAGTGCGACTGTGAAATAAGCTACCATGGGTCCCAAGAAAGTTCCTAGTGGTACCCCTGTGGTAAAGGAAGTGAGAAACACCATAGAAATGAAGGAAATTATACAAAAATAAGAGTGGTGTGCGAATTTCCGAGCTTGAAAGGATATATGGCAAAAACAAGTCAACTATCGGTTCTATACTGGCAAAGAAGGAACAAATCAAGGAAGCTGATGTTGCAAAGGGTGTTGATATGCTAACCAAAAATTGTCGAACAGGTTGAGAAGTTGCTGCTGGTGTGGATCAAAGATAAAGAGTTAGCAGATGATAGTGTGTCAGAGACAATCATTTGTGAAAAGGCTCGGCAGTTGCATGCCGATCTTGCAAAGAAAATGCCTGGAACCAGTGCTGATTGTAGTGTTAATGATTTTAAGGCCAGCAGAGGCTGGTTTGACAGATTTAAGAAGTGTAGTGGCATACACAATGTGGTAAGGTATGGTGAGGCTGCCAGTTCAGACAAATGCACGGCTGAAAAATTCATAAACGAGTTTCAGGACTACGTAAAGACTGAAAATTTGAAACCCGAACAAGTGTTCAATTGTGTCGAAACAGGCCTGTTTTGGAAGAAAATGCCCAACAGGACCTACATTACTCAGGAGGAAAAGGCACTGCCAGGACACAAGCTTATGAAAGACAGGCTAACTCTTATATTTTGTGCAAATGCTAGTGAGGATTTTAAAGTGAAGCCTTTACTGGTGTATCACTTAGAAAATCCCAGTGTTCAAGAAACACAATGTCGTCAAGAATAGATTGTGTGTCTTGTGGAAAGACAGTCAGAATGCATGGGTTACAAGGCAACTTTTCAGTGAGTGGATCCATGAAGTGTTTGGCCTCCAGTGTGAAAAAATACCTACAGGAAAAGAATTTGGACCCCAAGTGCCTCCTGTTACTGGACAATGCTCCTGCACATTCTCCAAACTTGGAAGACATACTGACTAACGACTTCAGTTTTATAAAAGAAGTTCTTGCCTCTTAACACCACTCCTCCAGCCCATGGACCAGCAGGTCATTTGTAACTTCAAAAAACTCTACACAAAAGCAGTGTTTGAAAAGTGCTTTGAAGTGACCTAGGACACTGAATTGACCCTTTAGAGAGTTCTAAAAGAATCACTCCAACTTCTACAACTGCATAGGCCTTATAGGTAAGGCTTGGAATGGAGTGACTTCCAGGACTCTGAACTCTGCTTGGAGACCATTGAGGCCAGGTTGTGTCCAAAAGAGGGATTTTGAAGGGTTTGAGGCTGGCCCTGACCCTACCAGCCCTGTGCCTGTTGTGGAAGGTATTGTGGCATTGGGCAAATCCCTGGGTTTGGAGGCGAGTGGCGAGGATGTGGAAGAGTTGACAGAGGACCACAGGGTAGAGCTAACAACTGAAGAGCTGCAAAAGCTGGAACTGGAACAGCATTAGACAAGAGTTGAGGCTCTTGCTTCACAGGAGGAAGAGGAACTGGTTGAGGTGCCTTCTTCAGAGATTAAGGAGTAGTAGTGGTAGTGATAGTAGTAGTGGTAGTGTTGATGGAAGTAGTGGTTGTGGTGGTGGTGGTAGTGAAGCACGGGATGGGATGGGGGGGTGGGGTTAGTGTGGTTGTATAAAAGGCAGGTGTGGAGGGTTGCCTCAGTCAGACTTGTTACACTTGGAACGATGTTCAAAGGTTTGTGGAGAAATACCACCCTGAGCAAGCTGAAACAAGCCATATCAGCAACATGTTCAGTGACAAAACAATGTCCCACTTCAGGCAAATCTTAAAGAGGCGCCAGAAACAGAGGACTGTGGACAGTTATTTTGCGAGACAGGGGTCCAGTGACTCAAGCTGGTCCTAGTGGAATTAAAAGACAAAGAAGGGAAGTAACCCCAGAGAGGGACTTGTTACCTTTAGTTCTTTTGGAGGGGGATTCCCCTCAATAAAGGTAAGTAAAAATGTTATTTTATTTGTTTATTTAAAAGCTTATTTAAATATTTGCATTTATTTAATATATCTTTACTATGTATAATTCTTATGTGTATGTAGAACTATAATTAATCTCATTAAAATGTTTTTTTTTTTTAAATATTTTTGGGTTTCTGGAACGGATTAATTGTATTTCCATTATTTCTTATGGGAAATATTGATTCGACTTTCGAATGTTTCGAGTTTAGAACTAGCTCCTGGAACGGATTATGTTCAAAACGGGGTTCCACTGTAATTACAAAAACCAGGGCCCCAGAATCTGGAATCTGGAATTCATTACCAGTAAATACTAAAATAACCTTGTCTGAAAATCAATTTAAGACTTCTCAAAAACCACCTACTCACCCTAAACTAAATACAGTGGACCCCCGGTTTTCGTGATTTTTTCGTTCCAAAATGCTGTTCAAGTGCCATTACCAAACTAATTTATTCCCCTAAGGAATAATGTAAAGTAGACTAGTCCTTTTAGACCCCCAAAAATACAATTACAAAAGCATTTAAAAAAATACACTTACATAAAAGGGCGAGTTTGGAGCAGGACGAACACCGGGGGTCCACTGTACTCAAAGTAAATTACTTTCAAAAATGCTCAATGTTATTTTCCTTAAGATAATTTCAATTTTTACTATTATATTACCATCCTACTAAACACTTGTTATAATGTAATATCATCGTATTGTAATTTGAACAATGTATTATCATCATATTATAATTTGAACGATCTAATAAAACAAATTCACTCAATTTCTCTAATATTATGTTCATAGTCTATAAGCTATTAGATTAAGCTGCCCCTAATGCCATGGCATGTCAGTGGCTCTCCTTGCACTTCAATTTATGATTGTAATAACAAAACCTATGTAAACTAGCAATGAAATAAATATTTGTATTTGTAATACAGTGGTACCTCGAGTTACGATGGTCCCCAAAATCGCCCTTTTATGTAAGTTTATTTTTTTAAATGCTTTTGTAGGTATATTTTTGAGGGTGTAAAAGGACTAGTCTATTTTACATTATTCCTTATGGGGATAAATTCGTTTGGTAATGGCACTTGAACAGCATTCTCGAACGAAAAAATATCATAACTTGAGGTACCACTGTATATGCATGTTCTTGCTGTACATATATCATTACATTAAATAGGTCATCATTGAATGTCATTATTTTGCTGGCTTACATATTGATATAATTTCATGTTCAGTAATTACAGTTCTTATTCTCTGATATGGCCTATTATTTTCTCTTGTACATAGTAGTGGAAGGAAGGCGGGCTAGAGGTCAGCCCAGAAAAGGTTGGAGGGAGGAGGTAAAGGAGGTTTTGTGCAAGGGCTTGGACTTCCAGCAAGCATGCGTGAGCGTGTTAGATAGGAGTGAATGGAGACAAGTGGTTTTTAGGACTTAACGTGCTGTTGGTGTGAGAGCAGGGTAATATTTATGAAGGGATTCTGGGAAACCAGAAGGCCGGACTCGAGTCCTGGAGATGGGAAGAACAGTGCCTGCACTCTTAGGAGAGGTGTTAACCCTTTAACTGTCCAAACGTAGATCTACATTCATACGCGTAGCGCTCCGAGCGTAGATCTAAGTCCGTTTTTACATTATGTGAAAAAAAAGTAGATCTACGTTCAGAGCGCTACGCGTATGAACGTAGATCTACGTTTGGACAGTTAAAGGGTTAATGTTGCATTTTTATAACTGTAGTGTAAGTGCACCTCTGGCAAGACAGTGATGGAGTGAATGATGGTGAAAGTTATTCTTTTCAAGGCTACCTTACCTTGGTGGGAAAACAGCCCATGTGTTAATAAAATAAAATATAAAATAAAAAGAATCTTCAGAAAACTTTGCAGTACTATACCTACAATATATATCATTCACTTTATTATCTACATGCAAATTTGCAGCCATCAAAACACATCAAGCCTAATGCTGTAATACATTAATAACTATATTCACAAAAAGTACTAAAGTTGTAAGGGTACTGACAATTCAGCACTGCTGTAGCAAGCATAGCAGGCACAGAGTTCCCTAGTCAGTACAGTATCAACATTTTTTTTTAACCCAAGTGATGAACACAACTGCAGCAACCTTTAATATTCTCATACAGTATTTATGAGGGTAAATAATTTCGTCATTGGTACTCTGCTGTATAATACCATGAAGGCCCATCTCACGTTTAAATGCAGCGTTAAGTAGGCACTGATGCTACTGCACTATGATGAATAAGAAGGCAGAGGTAGAACCAGATCACATGACCAGTCCTTGACTGATAAACTGACAGGGACATTTTAAGTGCATGTTACACATTAGAATAATGATTGAAAAATTATACCACTGGTGGTTTGTTGGTACAATACTGTAGCAATTTAATTTTAATTCTCAATTTAGTTCATAAAAGTACTGTATGTAGAGTACTGCTGGCAAAAACTATGTGTTAATAGATCAACAAAATCCAACCTTAATCTTACTAAACTTTAAACAATTACATTCTACAAAATAACTATCAAATGTGCAAAGATAATCAATAACAAGAGTTAAATTCATGAAGTACCAACAATTACCATAATCATGGGATAGCACTAAACCTGTGGGGTTCAAACAGAACCTGGGAAACAGGAGGTAATAAAGTTTGATCAGAGTAAAGAGCAATTCCAATTCACTGGATTAAAAGGCCTTCACCAGCATCAACACACCCTCTTTTTGAAGGGACCAACAACTAAAGAACGCTTATTTACAATCTGAAAACCAACAGGATGAACTAATTTCACTGCAAAACCCTATGATTTATATACAATTCATTTCATATTAAGTGGGCAGTAAGCTAAGCAATATACAATACAATGTGCAAAGATCTCTACTTCTCTATATGTTATCACAACACATTCATACATACAATTTAAGTAATTTTATTCAGGTACAGGTAAACAAATACAGTTACATAAATTATCATACATAGGGGTCTGGTGGCTAAAGCTCTCGCTTCACACGGCGAGGATCTGGGTTCGATTCCCAGCCAGAGTAGAAACATTGGGCGTGTTTCTTTACACCTGTTGTCTATGTTCACCCATCAGTAAAATTTGTACCTGGGTGTTAGTCGACTGGTGTGGGTCGCATCCTGGGACACTGACCTAATTTGCCCGAAATGCTCAGCATAACAGGGGGCTTTCTATATACTACTAGTAGTACGTCATTGATGTCAGCTAGGCCTGTATACCATGTACATGTACTTGTGGTAAATAAAGATATTATTATTATTATAGCAGCATGTGTGTAGATGACCTAGGATAACCCCAAAAAAAAAGTCAGGTACAGTATTTTGCCAGTCAATGAACCCTTCTCTTTCAACAACACGTGAAGAACTTTTGCACAGCGGCATATTTCATAGTGCCTAAAGCTAATTAATTGCTTGTAATAAAATAAAGCACAAATAAGTGACTTGTTTCCATTGAGGTCCTTGAACCTACACACACAAGTCTTCTTAAACTACATTATTGCTGGTTTTCTGAACACCTTCCTTGCAACATTCTTGAATATCATCAACTGGGCTTTGCTCGGTTAAGAGACCAATCATCTCGTACCTAAGACTACATACTGTATTTGCTAAAAAACTTTATATACATTGTTCAATAGCAAATTGGTTAAAAATATACATTTTATTTCTCAAATGAAATTACTGTATGTTATTAAATACAGTGTATACACAGATATAGAAGTTATTTATAAAACAGCTCAAGTTTAAGAGTACGTATTGCAGTGATATTTGTGGGACCGAGTAATACTGAGATTAGGTCCTTGTGTGAATCAAACTATAATTTATTCCTGATAATGTCCAATACTAGTTGGGTTTTGCCACCCAGCTCCTAACTCTGTGCAAATGGTAAGAAACAATCTACCGAAACCCAACCTAAAATAAAGTAACAACCTTACTCCATAGGTAGAAATGGAAATGGAACATCTGTTTATGGTCGTCGCCTTTCTTTACATTGTGATTGGCCAGGGTACAATACTAAGCGATGATTGATGTGCCACTTGCACCAAAAAAATTAACACATGCTTGCATTTTACATAAAATAAACGTGTAAATTCTGATCAGGATCTAAATTATCTGAACTCAATGTTGGTCATGGCACCTTTCTCAAGAGTACTGCAATAAGACTGGTGTAACCAATAAGGCAAACTAGGCAGCACCTCGAGTGTCAACAACTCAACATTAGCAAAAATGGTACACAACAGATAGATATTACAACTATCATAAAAGTTAATACAATATTCAGGAGCAAGACATCCTACATGTCCTTAATTGTGAATTAACAATGTGTACAATGTAAGAACCACAAATGTTAACCAACAGATATTTTTGTTTATAGTTATAAGCATAAAAAACTTTACACGGAATGTGTTTTTCTTTCCCCAAGGTGAAGTAAATTTAGCAAGTGGGAATTAGTATTTGATGTAAACTTATTACTAATGTAAACTAGTAAATAATTGGGTGGTTTAGCGGTGTACCCTGAGTAGTTAATACAACAGTCATTAAACCCACTTAGGTAATGATCCTGACACTAGTGGGACGCCACAGTCTCAGCACCTGGGCTCGCATTACCAGGGTTTAAGTGTATAGATGGAAGGTGCACTTTATTGACCACTTCCCCTGCAAGCAGTCAAGTTGGTGGGGTGACTCAGCCTACCGCACCACCACCTCCACCACCAACACTATATCTTATCAACGGTAAATTCCTTACACAAACACGCCTGGAGGGTTGTCGTGTGTAGACCAGCAGTCATCACAGGCAGGCACTACACACAGCAGAGTGCCACACACAAACCACTTGCCGCACCGACCTGTCAAACACCTTCTTCCACCCGGGTTAAAAGTAGGCTTATTTCCCCTCTCCTCTGCCCCCTCCCACCTCCCCTTCACCCACACACACTCCCTCTACTCACCACGACGTTCTTTGGGGGAAGCAAATAGGTGAAAGCGTGCAAGCAGGGGGGAAATGGGATAATGTTGTGTGTGGACTAGGGCATGAGCGCCATTTGCACCTCTCACCACCCACTTTGTGGCAGCTGCTGCCATCTAGCGGCCCTCCACCACCACCACCGCCAACACCTCTTATATCAACCTCTAACTCATTTATTATCCAACTCTAGCCTCTCTACATCTCCCATTATTTTCCCCTGTCTCGTTTTAGTAATTTACAATGCTAACCAGCGTGGTATTAAGAGTCATTGGTTTTCTATGGTGCATAAAGCACAATCAATAAGCTACACAGAAAATGGGACCGGCAAAGTGGGCGTTTCTTTAAAATGTCTACACCTTTTTCTATTTAAATAACATTTTAATCTTTTATTTGCTTATATATTTGCTAATTTATTAGGGTTAAGGCTTATTGGCCTCATGTAACCACTTACTGCTGGAATTCACCTGTACACTAACATAAATATTATTCTAATATCCTAGAAATTAAAATATTCTAGTATAAACAGCTCACATATATACATTGTGGGATATATACTAATCACTGTACATATTAATCACTATTTATCGATATTTAAATCTATAATATAGAAATAGTATAAAACTATTCATTATTACTGTATTATAAGTATAATCAAGTACATTAAGTTAAACTCCATTGGTATAAATATTTCATATAATAATGTTAGTGCATTTGACACATAATTAAACAGATATACAATGGTGATAAGGAATGTTTAACCATGAACAATTCAACGAAGTCATATAGATTATTTCCACTGGAACCCATGCAGCGGAGGACAAGGAAATAACTTTGTATATTATCCAGTGATACTGTGTGGTTAAACTGTGACCCATCAACACAACCTCCATATTCTCTTGAAATTCCCATATACAATACTAATAAATATATATATATATATATATATATATATATATATATATATATATATATATATATATATATATATATATATATATATATATATATATATTTATATGCAAAACAACCACGGTGGGAGGTGAATGATAGCTCTAGGCCTTTCGTGTTACAATCAACAATCATCAGGAGCTTGCAATGTTGCAGAAAAGAAGATGAAATCCGAACAAACACGTTCAAAGTGAGCGTTTTGCTAGTATAAATTTGATTAACTATAAGAAAATTCTCCCTCTTTTTATAATAATACATAATTAATATTTACCACTCAGTAACCTACGTCTAGTTTTCAGTAGTGTGTAAGCATTACCATTAATTTACCCGTAATGCTCATGCATGTTAGTGGCTTTATATGTGCTTAACAATATTTTATTACATGTAAACTACACATTAAAGAAATAAATAAAAAAGAAATAAAAAATTTGAATTATATTTTTTTGAATTGTAATCCCTTAAGTAAACTCTCATCATACATACTCTGAGAGAAGATATACCTTTCATTATTTATTTATTATCTTGTGTATTGCGCTGTTTACATGGTTTAATAACATTTAAGTAATATAATTTTTATAAGCAACTTTTGTTTGGTGCAAACTTATAAACAAAAGTGAGTGAACAAATGTTTGTTTCCTGAAGGTTATAATGTGTATGGTAAAGAATGACATAAAAAAACAATGTTTCCTCTATTCAAATTCAAGGTTTTATTTATTTTTGTGCTGTACAAAGATAATGTAGTTTACATGTAATAAAACATTGTTAGGCACAAAAGAAAGCGCCAATAGTATGAAAATGCATTTCGGGTAAGCTTCATGGCTGCAGCAGACGGCGGAATCGAATGGAAAGTATTTCCGGTTCCCTCACTTTCTTCTCAGTTTGCCACTCTTATATATTTTCTGCCGTAATAAACTAGTTTGACTGTTGTATGCACAACAAATCGATAATTCCATGAACAAGGCACACGTACAAAGTTTGTTTTAGTTTAATATCTATATTATACACCCCATACCCATCCTGTGGGTGGTAATCAAAAGATTAGAGGTACATAATGGGTCCAGCGACTGGACCCCAAAGTTTTGATAGCTGAGCAAGTTACAAAGGTAATGAACTCACAAGTTACAAAGGTAATGAACTCGGGTAGATCTGGTCACAATCATGACAAGTTACAAAGGTATTTACAGATTACAGAGGTACATAATGGGTCAAGAGACTGGGCCCCAAATTTTTGATAGCTGAACAACACACACACACACTGACACACACACACTGACACACACACACTGACACACACACACTGACACACACACACTGACACACACACACTGACACAACTAACACACACTGACACAACTAACACACACTGACACAACTAACACACACTGACACAACTAACACACACTGACACAACTAACACACACTGACACAACTAACACACACTGACTCACACACATACACACACACAGACACACACACTGACACACGCCCTGATGGCATGGTGGCTAGCGCTCTTGCTTCACGCATGGAGGGCCCGGGTTCAATTCCCGGCGGGGCCGAAACATTTCGAAGTGTTTCGTTACACACACACACATACAACAGGCCTAGTGTCTAATCGACATGTGCCTAGGACAAAATGGTAACTAACACACCCTCCCAGTAGCGGCCAGTGAAGAGGCGGGGCCAGGAGCTATGAATCGACCCCTGCAACCACAACTAGGTGAGTACACACACACAGGAGCTGAGTATCGACCCCTGTAACCACAATTAGGTGAGTACACACACACACACATAGCCAGGAGCTATAAATCGACCCCTACAACCACAACTAGGTGAGTACACACACACACACGTGTTAATGCTTTATTTACAGGGAGCAAAGTCAGGGTATTTTTCCAGAATGGTCTGCAATATACCACTGTGGATAAAATACTTTGACAAATCTTGAACATTTCTGAGTGAGTTGTCTCTGAATTCATCAGTTTTATCGCACTCCAGTACATAATGACGCAGGGTGTGACAATAGTCCATCTGGCAAAGTTTACATTTCGTTTGGTCTACATCTGGTGGTGGTGATTTAACTCCCAAAGATACTTATAACCCAGCCGGAGGCGGGCGGCAGTGACATCCAAGAGTCTGCTTATTTTGTTGGATGCACCATAGACATGTGGCTCCTCCTGCATGATAGAATGATAATAGATGGACTGACTGGTGTTAATTTGCCTAAGTCTTAAGTCAATAAAATTCAGTTAAAGTTCTTTTCGTATTATTGTTCTCAAACTGCTAACTGACAAGCCAAGATTGTAATCTACCCCCCCTTCGAAAGCATACAACTTAGCCAATTTATCAGTTCTATCATGCATCTGAAGACCAATGTGAGATGGAATCCACAGCATGTGCACTCTGACTCTACTATCAACAATCCTACCATACCTGTGTCTGGCTTCTGACACAAGCATGCCACAATTTATACTTAATGAGTTGAGAGCATTTATGGATGACAGAGAATCAGTTACAATTAATGTGTCAACCTTAGAAACATGGACGTATTTGGGTGCAAGGAGTATGGCAAACAGTTCTGTCTGAAGGGTAGAGGCCCAGTTATTGATGCGTGCTCCAATTTCTTTAAGAAAGCCATCACTCTGTATGACAACAGCAGCACTACCAGCTGCACAAGTGGATTGGTGAACAGAACCATCAACGTAAATAATTTGTGAGAGAGTGTGCTGTGTGACTAAATTATCAATACTGCATAAGGCATCATGTTTGGCTTCAAGGCGAAGCTTTGGTTGTGATTTAAGAAGTAGTTTGGGGGAAAATGGAGGGATGGTAGTTTGGAAAGGGGTAATATTCCATGGAGCGGAGAAGTGCCGCTGTTGCCTTACGCCACAGATCAGACCTGATTCATGCGGAGTCGGTTCAGTTTTTTATCCATCTGGAGGGATGTTCACCAGTGCTGAGGAAAGTTTGGAGGGCTTCTGTGCAGGGGTTTGAATGGGGTTGTCTGAGCATATTAACGCCAATTAGGATATTTCTTTCAGTAACACGATCTCTGATGCTTGGAATATCAAGTTCTTTCTGCATATTTAAAATTTTGGCAGTACGAGGGCATCCTAAAATGATCCTCATTGCTTCGTTCTGCAGTTTTTCCAACCCTCCAAGCTTCCAGTCAGACACAAGAGCAAGTACTGGGGCAGCATAATCAACTAATGATCTAATATAAGCAAGATACATCATTTTCACAATTTTCACATTAGCACCATATTACCATAGCTGTCCACGTGATCACCATTCCCTGCCCATGTGATCTTTCGTTAGCCAATCATAGGCCTCCCTTTTTGAATGCCCGAGTGAGGGGACGACTAGCAGTCAGTACCATCCTGATAGGCTGTGGTTCGTACGTTGGACTGCGTGAGGCCAGCAGTAACAGCCTGGTTGATCAGGCTCTGGTCCAACATGAAGCCTGGTCACAGACCGGGCCGCAGGGGCGTTGACCCCTGGAATTCTCTCCAGGTAATACCTGGGGTGAAACCCTGCCACAACTCTAAGTGCTCCCAGCCTTTCTTTGTATTGACGACAAAGTCTCGTTACAACAGGTCCAAGTAGTGGGACCTCAAAGCCTAGATACCTGTATCTGTTTACATATTCTAGAAGAGACCCATCATGCAACTGGATCTGGCGAACTGTGCCTCTCTGTCGAGGAGGACGCCTATTGAGTATCTTTGTTTTATCAGTAGAGATTATCAACCCCAGGTCCTGACACGAGGCTAGTACATGGTTAAGGATGTTTTGGGTGTTGGAGAATCCGGTGGTGTGAATCATTATATCATCAGCAAAACTAATCATATAATGATGGGGCTGGCTAGGCATAGCATTAAGTAAGGCATTAATAATTAATTAGAATATTGAATAGAGGGGGACTGAGCACACCTACCTGTGGGGTTCCTAATTCAAAGTCTTTATTTTTACTGCTATGCCCCTGGAACAACACAGAAGAGTTTCTGTTGGACAGGTAGCCTTTAATCCAGCGGAGAAGCCATCCTCCAACATCCAGTCTGGCAAGTTCACTAATGATTACATGTTGGTTGGCTACATCAAAAGCAGATTTAAGGTCAAGGAAGGTAGTGTATGAGCTGTCAGTGTGCAGGGTGAGAAAGGTGGCTATGCAATGATGCACACTCCTTGTAGATGAATGGTTCAGAGAACCGACAAGTTATAAATTAGACACATATGCAACACTTGGGTATCTTTATTGAGGAAACGTTTCGCCACACAGTGGCTTCATCAGTCTAATACAAAGTAGAAAGGTGTAAGGAGAGGAGGAGTTTGAGGTAATCAGTCCCTCGGCCTGGAGTCGATGTGTTCAGTCCATCAATCTTGTAGGAAGTACAGCACAGGGCCGTAGAGGTTGCTTATATGCTGTAGTCAGGTGAGGCGAAGCAGCAGGAGGCGGGGTCATAGTGGTACCATCCACTAGTCGAAGTAGGTCTTCGTCCGAAGATTGGACAAGTGTTGAAGAATTCGTTTGTATCAAGATCCCAAGATGTTGCTGTATCAGACAGGATGTAGATGAATGGTTCGGAGAACCGACAAGTTATAAATTAGACACATATGCAACACTTGGGTATCTTTATTGAGGAAACGTTTCGCCAGGTACGGACTTTACTGCAGAGAACTTAAGCTTGTTCATAGTATCAATAGTTGAGAGTGAAGGTTCACTTGTTTCGATTTTTTTTTTACCATAGAATATGAGAGTTTTTCCATGTTTTATAATATTTGTTGACCTATTAAATCTATTTGAATACGTAGTACATTTGTTTGCAAGTTTGCAATTATCCTTGCGAGGATTGTGGAGTAACACTTCACTATTTGCCACATAAGTTGCCCTGTGTTTGTGGGGGTAAAGTTAAAGCTTTTGGATCCCGTCTCTCAATAGGTAATCACCCATTTGTGTTTTAAACTATAGAAAAAATGTGTCCAGTTCTTGTTTGGTACTGGATGGAAGATTCTAAACTTAGCAGACATCAGTATTCTAGGCATTATAGATCAATAAATCTTAAAAACATTATTCATCATTTTATTTCCTTAATTTATCAAAAAGAAATGATAAATATTAAATGAATCCCCATATTCTTCTTACCTGGAGTTTACCAGGAGAGAATTCCAGGGGTCAACGCCCCCGCGGCCCGGTCCGTGACCAGGCCTCATGTTGGACCAGAGTCTGATCAACCAGGCTGTTACTGCTGGCCGCACGCAGTCCAACGTACGAACCACAGCCTGGCTGGTCTGGTACCGACTTTAGGTGCCTGTCCAGTGCCTGCTTGAAGACAGCCAGGGGGTTGTTGGTAATCCCCCTGATGTATGCTGGGAGGCAGTTGAACAATCTTGAGCCCCTGACACTTATTGTGTTGTCCCTCAACGTGCTAGTGGCACCCCTGCTCTTCATTGGGGGGATGTTACATCGCCTGCCGAGTCTTTTGCTTTCGTAGGGAGTGATTCTCGTGTGCAAGTTTTTACTAATCCCTCGATAATTTTCCATGTGTATATAATAATGTATCTCTCCCGCCTGCGTTCTAGAGAGTACAGGTTTAGGAACTTCAAGCGTTCCCAGTAATTGAGGTGGTTTATCGCAGTTATGCGTGCCGTGAAGGTTCTCTGCCCATTTTCAAGGTCAGCAATTTCACCTGCCTTGAAAGGTGCAGTTAGTGTGCATCAATATTCCAGCCAAGATAGAACAAGCGATCTGTAAAGTGTCAACATGGGCTTGGCATCCCTGGTTTTGAAGGTTCTCATTATCCATCCTGTCATTTTTCTAGCAGATGCAATTGCTACGGTGTTATGGTCCTTGAAGGTGAGATCCTCTGACATGATCACTCCCAGGTCTTTGACATTAGTTTTTCGCTCTATTGTGTGGTTGGAATTAGTTTTGTACTCCGATGAGATTTTAATTTCTTCACTTTTTCCGTATTTGAGTAATTGAAATTTCTCATCATTGAACTTCATATTGTTTTCTGCAGCCCATTTAAAGATTTGGTTTATGTCTGCTTGGAGTCTTGCAGTGTCTTCAACGGTGGACACTGTCATACAGATTCGAGTGTCATCTGCAAAGGAAGACACAGCACTGTGGCTTATATCCCTGTCTATGTCCGATATGAGGATGAGGAACAGGATGGGAGCAAGTACTGTGCCTTGTGGAACAGAGCTTTTCACAGTAGCTGCCTCAAACTTTACTCTGTTGACTACTACTCTTTGTGTTCTACTTGTTAGGAAATTATAGATCCATCTACCAACTTTTCCTGTTATTCCTTTATCAAACATTTTGTGTGCTATTACACCATGGTCACACTTGTCAAAGGCTTTTGCAAAGTCTGTGTATATAACATCTACATTTTGTTTGTCTTCTAGAGCATCCAGGACCTTGTCGTAGTGGTCCAGTAGTTGGGACAGACAGGAGCGACCTGCTCTAAACCCATGCTGCCCTGGGTTGTGTAACTGATGGGTATCAAGATGAGTGGCGATCTTGCTTCTTAGAATCCTCTCAAAGATTTTTATGATATGGGATGTTAGCGCTATTGGTCTGTAGTTCTTTGCTATTGCTTTACTGCCGCCTTAGTGTATAGTACTTTAATTATTTGCTAACAAGACAATCTATGGCACAATACTAAAAATACTAATAGCAGAAGGCTGAAGGAGAACCTGGAAAGAAACCAGTAATGGCTGAACAAGTTTTTGTGATAGTATAATCTAAGCAGCTTCCCTAAATAAATAAAAGACTGAAAGTGCTACGGTAATTCAGTGAATCAAATACTCGTCACCAACAGTTTTCAAAAGATTTTAATAATAATCCATTTCTGATAAAATATGTCATTATTTTTAACATTTACTCATCACTGATGCTACCATATTTATAAAAGTTTCTAAGTTCTAACCGCTTTATAAATAATGGACAAGAACAGTACTCAAGTTTGTCAAACAGTACTATTTTTTGCTGGTCTTCTAAGATCAGTGAGCTGCTTATGAAGGTCTCTAATTTCCAGGTCTGGGATGTACCGCACCTCTGTATGCTCCAGCATGTGCTCTTGAACTGTAAGCTTTACTCCTTGAGGAATTCCTGCCTGGATTACTTCAATAAAGAGTGGGGCCATGACGGAAGTTAAATCAGTCAGCTGTATTGTTCGTTCATACACTTCAAGATTATATTCGGTTTCCACTTTTGCAGTCTTAAGTTTGTAGTTTTGAATGAGAAGCTTATGGCATGGTGTTGCCCAGCTGTCTTCTACATCTAGACCCATGTTGAGGGCTGTGTTGTGGACCCACTTGGCATAATTATGTTCAAGCAGAGTAAAATCACATCCCTTTTTCTGTACATTAACTAGTGAATATTGTGGTACCTCTGGGCCTTCTGCATCTAGATACGGAGGTCCGGTCTCGATGCCATATCTCTGAACCCAATAAGAGAGTGATCGCTTCTCCATATGTGTACATCTTGCTGCTATCTTTGAAACTTTTTTTTTTTTTCATTTCTTCCTTCAAAATTTTTGTTTGTAACCTGAGAATGTCTCATCCGATAAACTTTAAATTCATATGCTGGTGTGTTGTCAGCATAAAAGTTTCTTGCAAATTCCCTTAGTTTTGCATGTGGCCAGCAGTAACAGCCTGGTTGATCAGTGTAGCCAGTAAGCTCCGAAGTCTTATCATTCATTCCCGCTACCAAGACGATGAAATAACCATTGTATACAAATGGTGACAGCGGCGGTCACAGCAGATGTGTTGCCCGAGGAGGGAAGGAAGAGGAAGGAAGTTGTCTTCACTTCATCACCCCACACAAGAAGCATCCGTCTCTCAACGAGTTATCCTGATGTTGTGTCTGCAAGTCTCAGCATCCAGACACATTTACAAGCAAGTTCATGGTTGAAATTTGCCGAATTTCTTCGAGAAATATAGTGGCATCCCTGCGACTCCACGCCACAGTGGCCCACGCTGTTTCTCAAGTCACGTGTTCAGCGTCACCTGTATGGGTCTGCTGTTGTGTTTCAGCTCAGCACGGCTATTTCAGCAAGGCAGAGGTGAGTGTATGGTGATTTTTGCATCCAGTGTGGTAGAATCTTCCGTGTGTGTGGGTGGAGAGGAGGAAGCAGCCGGATCCTCCCTCATCATCTACTCACCCACACTACCATAACACCCACACTCACACCCTTAGTATGTGTGTATGTATATACATGCATATGTGTGTATGTGTGTGTGACCCAACAATTAAAATTTGCACCAATAACTCATTACAGTTGTGGCTGAGTGTAGACTAATAGATTGCTCATTGCTTTATAATTTGTTCATGAGTGCAACCATGTACAGACGTAAGTAAATTTACTTACATGATTCATTACCTTGTAACTAGTGAATTCATTACCATTGTACCTTGTTCAGCTATCAAAACTTTGGGGCCCAGTCTCTGGACCCTATATATACCTCTGTAATCTGCAAATACCTTTGTAACTTGTCATGATTGTGACCATCTGAGTTCATTACCTTTGTAACTTGCTCAGCTATCAAACTTTGAGGTCCAGTCCCTGGACCCATTATGTACCTCTGTAATCTTTTGACTACCGCCCACAGGATGGGTATGGGGTGCATAATAAAGATATCAAACTAACTAAACTCACCTTAGTGTACACCACCACTGCCTACTCCCTCTGCCATGTTTTCTGTGAATTCTTGACAGAGCTGTGTATCCGAGTGCCTGAAGTCACTTGAAGCCACGTGGAATAAGCCACGTGGGGTGTGACGAAGTTTCGTGGGTTACCAAGCTAGACCTCCCAAGCCACGCTGTAGTCTGCTGCCCACATCACCTTATGACATCACCTAAGATGCTGCTTAACTCCACTAACGTCACCTACGATGCTGCCCGACCTCGCGACGTCACCCATGATATTGCCTGATGTCACCTCATGATGTCACCCCATGACATCCCTCACGACGTCACCCTGGACGTCTGCTAACGTCACCTCGTGATGTCACCCCATGACATCACCTCACGATGTCATGCCTGACATCACCACATGATGTCACGTGTTGTTTTCACAGTGAGCATTTTATTTTCAGTATTGTCGAGAAGTTTAGAGAAGATATATGTCGTGTGTTAATTATTTCCTCTCAATCAGTGTTCTCACATGTTCCTGTATGGCTTAGTGTTGATTTTTGCACAGAAAAGCATCATTTGCTAGTAAGCCATGTTGTACCACATGTGCAGTAGGTGTGTGCAGTTTTCCGTGTGTCCTGTGTAGTCTTGAGCACAGCTGTGTGGACTCACAGTATGTTCTGCACCCAGACCAGTGTAGCACCTTGTGTGTTACTTTATCACCTGGTGTGACCCCGCACCCATGAGCTTGACAGCTGACATTAGTCATTTCATGCGTCAGTTACGAGCGTCTGAGCCCCGTGTACAGAAAGCTCTTTATGTTCGCCGCTCGTAATGCCCTGCTGAATCGTATCTGCGATGATTCTCCCATCAAGACTCGTTTCCACTTCACCTCCTAGACCATCAGAGTGCAGTTATATGTAGAGACCAGTCTGAGGATGCTTAGACCATCCTCTGCTGTAACTTCAACTGTCGAGAGAATGACACTCATCAAGCCGCAACAGCCCTGTTCTAGTCGGCAGGCGACTGTCAGCTCATGTCACAGCTTCAGTGAGCAGCCTGAACAAAGATGATGTCACTTTGACTGCTAGCCCACTCACTGTAGTAAGGTGTATGCTGTTATGGCCTCCAGAAGTTTCACTGAGTTGTCTCTGCCACAACTCACACCACACTCGCCGACAGTGACAGCCCCAGCGACAGTACCAGTCGAGAAATGTCCTTCTGAGTTGCTTGCCTGAAGAAGTCCTGCCCGTTGCGACTACTGACGACGCCTCACTCGAAGGCACCAGCAGGTTGTGCCCCAGGTTGAGTGAACCCTGCAACTACTACGATGACTGCTTCACACTTCCAGAGGAGACCGTACCCTGTTATGTCACAGTTCAGCCGCAGTGATGTCTCCTGTGTTGCAGTATCTGTCCAGACGCAGGAAGGTGTGCAATGATTCCCATCGACACTCACTGCCTTAGACCACGAAGCACACCTTTTTTTTTTCTTCCCTCTCTGTAGGAAGTTTTTTTTCCATGTCCACATGTGTATATATATATATGTTTTTATTTTGTGTTCTGTGCCCTGTTCCTGCGAGAGAGAGACCAAGTTTTTTTTACAGCCAGTCATGGTCAGGGTCGACCATGGGTAGGCGGCCGAGCAAAATGTAGCCAGTAAGCCTACATGCATAGTTCCCATAGTTTCCACCAGCGGGCAGGTCTCTGGGTGGGTATACTCAGACCTGTCTCTCTCTCACTTCTCGTCCAGGCATCCTAGAGTAAACAAGGCCTACTCCTCTCTTCTTTGCATAGGCATGGCCCTCCTGGGCCATGGGCACAAACACTGCCTGTGTACCCATCGATATCGCAAATAAAGTAAGAAACCTCCGAAGTCTTATTATTCATTCCCACTACCAAGAAGACACAGTTAACCATTTTATGATATCAGACCCTGATCCACCATGAGGCCTGGTCTCAGACCGAGCCGTGGAGGCGTTGACCCCCGAAACCCTCTCCAGGTAAACTCCAGGTAAGCGCTTAAGCTAAACCGTAAGGGTCACACAGCACTGTGGGTAGGAATGTGCGAAAGCAGAAATGCGCGAAGGCTAAGAATGAGCGAAAGGTAGGGGTGTTTACAGTTTACAGTTAGGGGTTTGTGGAGATGGGGGTTAATGCAAGAAAAAACAAACTCAAAGTTGGCGTAATACGTTAGTTTCAGTTTAAACAAAATAAAGTTCAAGGGAGAGTCTGCATCAAAGGTGGAACTTCAAGAGAGGAGGTGAGCGAGAGTGTGCTGGGTGGTACTTCCAGAGAGGAGGTGAGTGAGAGTGTGTTGGGTGGTACTTCCAGAGAGGAGGTCAGTGAGAGTGAGTATGCAGGGTGGTACTTCCAGAGAGAGGTGAGTGAGAGTGAGTATGTTGGGTGGTACTTCCAGAGAGAAGGTGAGTGAGTGTGTTGGGTGGTACTTCCAGAGAGGAGGTGAGTGAGAGTGAGTGTGCTGTGTGGTACTTCCAGACAGAAGGTGAGTGAGAGTGAGTGTGCTGGGTGGTTTAGACAGGAGAATTGGGCCCTGCATGCACTCTGATAGGCAGGACAATCTATTAATACATTTGGAAGGACAATACAACTCAACAGTCCTCACAGAGTAGTGCCGGTTATTTCTCCATGTGGTTGGTTGGCAGAGAACTCGCCTCACACACTGAGTGTCCACGACAGGCAGGATCACTGGAAAAAGGCAGCTGCCATGCAAAATGATTGATGTGACGATTTAAAGCAGTTTGTCAGTAGGAGCAGTTTTTTTATTTTCTTGAAGGTTGATTTCGAGATATAGACTAGTTTAACCTTGTTAGTGAAGTCTTTTTTGAATTCTTCAATGGATTCAATTATTGCTTGAGTTGTACATAGTTCTTCAGGGACGCAGGTAAACTTGACAGGTCCTTTTTGAAGTTGAGAGTACAGTTCTTTTCAATACATCGCATTGTTGTTTGGTTCAGTTGTGTAGAAACTTATATCTTGCCAATCCCTTCTACTTGAGTAGGTGGGATATTCTTCTTCTTCTTCGTCCTCTTCCATTTCTTCCTCCTCGTCTTCTTCTTCTTCCTTCTTTAAGGACCTGCCTTGTATGGGCCAGTAGGCCTTCTGCAGTGTTCCTCCATTCTTATGTTCTTCCTTGGATAGTTGTTTCTGAAGTAGGTTGGTAGACTTGAGACGAAGGCTGTGGTTGGTCAGGAACAGTGGCAGAATTTGTTGGTGGCACGTCGGCGTTGGTGAGATTTCTAGGAGTCTTGTCAGTAGCTCGATATGGTTTTGGAAGGGTGCTGTGGGCAAAGGGAGCTGTCAGATCTGCAGGAGCAGTGAAGTTGATAACTTTTGGAATAATCTTGAGGATGTCGGCTGACGGTGTAGAATGAGGGAAGGTGAAACTTGGCATATTGTTGAGTCTGAATAGTTCGTTGATAGTTGTGTTGAAGGATCCAGGTTGTGCAACATTTGCCAGGTGAGCCTACATCATGCAGTAGAGAATTTTTGCAGGAGCGCCATCTGGTAGTGGAGAGAGTGAGTTGCTGGTGGAGGACGTAGGGTGAGTGAGTAGCTTTGAGAATTTTTGTGGTGTCAGCTTGAAGCTTTGTGATGGCAGCATACGTTGGAGATTTGGTAGATGTCTTCTTTTGTTCTTGGTTTCTCTTGATAATTTCTTTTCTCATAGGGCATTTGGCTGAAAGAGCGCATTGCTCACTCTTACAGTTAAGGCATTCTAGAAGAGAGGTGTTGGTGCAAGTCTTGAAATCATGCCCTTTACAGCCACAAATCGAGCAGAATTTCTTATCCTTGATAGGACAGTCCTTTGCAAGATGCAAGTATGAGTAACAACTCCTACAGTGTGTGATGTGTTTATATCGCTCAAGTTCAATGTCACTAGAATTTATGTAGTAGTAAAAAAAGTGTCAGTCCATCAGCAAGAGCTTGGGCAGCCATGGTAACGTCAATGAAGGTAATCTTGATCACTGAAGGGGAAGTAGGAATTTTTGTGATGGTCTACAGTGGCCCAAGAATTCTGATCCTCTATTGATGCCTTGAGTTCGTCGATAGATTGGGTTGTTATAAGTTTGTTCAGTCGTTTAATGAAGACCGATCTCTTTGCCCTCAGTGCTGGATAAGACAGAACTTGGAAACTACTTTCGTTGAAAGTAATTTTAGCAGTAGTAATGATGAGTTTTTCAGTTTCAAAATCGTCATTACAGACGATAATGAAAGCATCCTTAAGCGAGCGAATCGCATTAAATTTGACCTGCAAGCTATTCTTCACAGTAGCTGCAAGTGCTAGTTTGGATGAGTCATTTACTGTTCCACGAATGGGTTTAATCTTCACACGATATGAATACATCGTGGAAGAGCACAGACGACGCTTGCAAAAGGTAAAAGTTTCCCTCCCCAACGGGGACAGTAGGGAGACAACAGAGTGCTGGAGTGCAGATTGAAGAGATCTTCAGAGCGAAAAGAAGTCAGCACGCAGTCGGGACGTAAGTAGATACCTGTGTGTTAGTCGACTGGTGTGGGTCGCATCCTGAGAGACAAGATTGAAAGGCCCCAGTGGAAATAAGAAAGACAGTCTACGACGCACTGACTTTCTTGGGTTATCCTGGGTAGAAAACCCCCAGGTTAAAAATCCGAACAAATCTTATTGTATATGGTGAGTGAGTCGCATGTGTTCAATATGCAAGTGCAAGAAAGATGGCCAGAATCCTAAACGTAGTTTGATAAAAAATAAAAGAATTTGTGGCTCAATGCAGACCAAAATTATTGCAAGCGGTTGTGGAGGTGGTGAGAGAGCACTGAAAAATAGTCTAAGTAAGGAATAACCCCTGTGGGAAATCTGAAGGTTCTGAACAGCT
Source organism: Cherax destructor (assembly GCA_009830355.1). NCBI lineage: Eukaryota > Metazoa > Arthropoda > Malacostraca > Decapoda > Parastacidae > Cherax > Cherax destructor. Next base: position 11,203 of record WNWK01004460.1, on the reverse strand, counting down.
GCCCGAGAGGCGGAGTTCATTGCTCTGAATATTGACATGTCCAGGTCCCAGCAAAATACGACATTCGTGTGTTTGCTAAAACTGACATGGCCAAAACTATATATAATGGAATGAGGAGAATCGCATTTCTGGATAAACTGTAACGCAGTGTGAGAATCCAAAACAATTACGAATAACGAGACGAACATGGTCACAGTATGGATAATACTGATAATTGTATATAACTTCGCTGTGAAAATACTAGCCGATTCTAATAAATGATCTCTGATGATTCGCTTAGGAAAAACAGTTATGTACATACCTGACATCATCGAGAGATTTAGAACCTTAACAGCATGAGAGTGAGATTGGAAGTGATCAATAAAGAATGAACGCAGAGTTGTAGGAGACAAGTGAGTGGAAGTGGGAAAGAGAAAACATGATTCTTCGGAACTTCCCAAGAGAGGGGAAGAGAAAAACAAGATGTAGGGTGAACATAAAGGGGAGGTGAATTAAAGAAAAATGGGCGAGAACGAATACAAAGAGAAAAGGGGCATTCTGTGCGTGGAAGAGTCGTGAAGGTCATACCACTTCCAGTTTAATATCTTTATTATGCACCCCATACCCATCTGTGGACGGTAGTCAAAAGATTACAGAGGTATATAATGGGTATATAATGGGCCACAAAGTTTTAACAGCTAAACAAGTTAAAGTGGTAATAAACGTTTAACAAGTTTATATCTGGTTACGATCGTAATGAGTTATTTATGCAGACTCATTACGAGTGTAACTAGGTCATGCCAGGGGATAAAATAACAGACAACGGACATCGCGTCGATCTCGCACAGACATATAAACTCTTGACTGGGAAGACTACAAGTATTAACAGACATTATAACATTAACAAATATTATAAAAAATTGCCTTACAAAAAAAAAGTCATAATCATAAATCAGATTGTTAGAGTTAACATCAGAGATTGAAAACTTTAAACATTCAAGTAAACCAACTGAATCTTATAGATGTCTGTAGTTATAAGTTAACATTAAGTCCGCCAGAAATGTTCAGCATAACTAAGATCTTCTTACACAGTTTGCCAAAAATGTCCGCTAATCCTGTAAGTAAATTTACTTACTTAAATGATTCATTACCTTTGTAACTTGCGAGTTCATTACCTTTGTACCTTGTTCAGCTATCATAACTTTGGGGCCCAGTCCCTGGCCCCATTATGTACCTCTGTAATCTTTTGACTACCGCCCACAGGATGGGTATGGGGTGCATAATAAAGATATTAAACTAACTAATCCTGTATCGATTATATTATGTAACTTTATAGAAATAAAGATAATTATTATTATTATTATTATTATTATTATTATTATTATTATTATTATTATTATTATTATTATTATTATTATTATTATTATTATTATAAGCTGTCTTCAAGTTAGTTTAGTTTGATATCTTTATTATGCACCCCATACCCATCCTGTGGGCGGTAGTCAAAAGATTACAGAGGTACATAATGGGTCCAGGGACTGGACCCCAAAGTTTTGATAGCTGAGCAAGTTACAAAGGTAATGAACTCACAAGTTACAAAGGTAATGAACTCACAAGTTAAAAAGGTAATGAACTCACAAGTTACAAAGGTAATGAACTCACAAGTTACAAAGGTAATGAACTCACATGTTACAAAGGTAATGAACTCACAAGTTACAAAGGTAATGAACTCACAAGTTAAAAAGGTAATGAACTCACAAGTTACAAAGGTAATGAACTCACAAGTTACAAAGGTAATGAACTCACAAGTTACAAAGGTAATGAATCATGTAAGTTTACTTACTTACGTTTATACATGGTTACAATCATGAACAAATTATAAAGTAATGAACAATTCACTAGTCCACACCCGGTCACAACTGTAATGAGTTCTTGGTGCAAATTTTAATTGTTGGGTCACACACACACACATATACATACATACACACATACATACACACATACATATACACACACATACACACACATACACACGCACATACACATACACACACACACGCCCCGATGGCATGGTGGCTAGCGCTCTTGCTTCACGCACGGAGGGTCCGGGTTCAATTCCCGGCGGGGCCGAAACATTTCGAAGTATTTCGTTACACACACACACACACACATACATACAACAGGCCTAGTGTCTAATCGACATGTGCCTAGGACAAAATGGTAACTAATACACATACACACACACGTGGCAATGCTTTACTTACAGGGAGCAAAGTCAGGGTATTTTTCCAGAATGGTCTCTAATATACCATTGTGGATAAAATACTTTGACATATCTTGAACATTTCTGAGTGAGTTGTCTCTGAATTCATTAATTTTGTCGCACTCCAGTACATAATGACGCAGGGTGTGACAATAATCCAACTGGCAAAGTTTACATCTTGTTTGGTCTACATCTGGTGGTGGTGATTTAACCTGCCAAAGATACTTGTAACCCAGGCGGAGGCGGGCGGTAGTGACATACAAGAGTCTGCTTATTTTGTTGGATGCACCATAGACATGTGGCTCCTCCTGCATGATAGAATGATGGTAGATGGACTGAGGGCACTGGACAGGCACCTAAAGTCAGTACCTGACCAACTAGGCTGTGGTTCGTACGTCAGTTTGCGTGCGGCCAGCAGTAACAGCTTAGTTGATCAGACCCTGATCCACCATGACGCCTGGTCTCAGACCGAGCCGCAGGGGCGTTGACCCCCGAAACCCTCTCCAGGTAAACTCCAGGTAGTCGAGTTTAGATAAAATTATACTGAATAAAGGTGAAACAGAGTTCGTCTATGAGGTCCCAAGAAAGATGAGCTAGAGTTTTAAGAGGTTCAGGAGGCTGACAAACAGCTTTCAGGGAGGTTACGTGAGGTTTCAGGGAGGTTACGTGAGGTTTCAGGGAGGTTACGTGAGGTTTCAGGACACCCGGCGATCAAATGGAAGGCCGAGAAGTTAGATTGTATCCTATTCAAGGACACAGGAGACATACAGGTATGGAAGAATACGTCTTGTGAAAGTTATCTGATGGGTTTTAGCAGATAAGATAAGATAAGATTTCTTCGGATTTTTAACCCCGGAGGGTTAGCCACCCAGGATAACCCAAGAAAGTCAGTGCGTCATCGAGGACTGTCTGTCTTATTTCCATTGGGGTCCTTAATCTTGTCCCCCAGGATGCGACCCACACCAGTCGACTAACACCCCAGGTACCTATTTGCTGCTAGGTGAACATGACAACAGGTGTAAGGAAACACGTCGAAATGTTTCCACCCGCCGGGAATCGAACCCGGGCCCTCCGTGTGTGAAGCGAGAGCTCTAGCCACCAGACCACCATAAATAGAGATCCAAGTGGAAGAACGATCAATAATCAAACGGTGAGTGTCAGCAACGTGGTGACAGTCAGCAACGTGGTGACAGTCAGCAACGTGGTGACAGTCAGCAACGTGGTGACAGTCAGCAACGTGGTGACAGTCAGCAACGTGGTATCAGTCAGCAACGTGGTGACAGTCAGCAACGTGGTATCAGTCAGCAACGTGGTGACAGTCAGCAACGTGGTGACAGTCAGCAACGTGGTGACAGTCAGCAACGTGGTATCAGTCAGCAACGTGGTGACAGTCAGCAACGTGGTATCAGTCAGCAACGTGGTGACAGTCAGCAACGTGGTGACAGTCAGCAACGTGGTGACAGTCAGCAACGTGGTATCAGTCAGCAACGTGGTATCAGTCAGCACCCGCACAAGCTGAAGCAAAATCGTCGACATAGAGACAGGACCAAATAGTGGAAGGCGGAACAGAGGTAACGCTAAGAACATAACCTTGAGGTGCACCTTCAACTTGGACAAAGTCGAGAGGAAAGCTGTTATTCACCCATACACGGACGTGGCTCTTCAAAAAGTGGTGAATTGCCTCGAAGATCTAAGGAATGATGAACCTGAGCTAAAATGTAGTGTCATAATTTTTTTCGAGATAAAAAAGGACTACTATAACTTATTGTTTATTAGCGAAGACATTGTGGACGTAGGTATCCAAGCACATTAAGAGATCAATGATTGAACGACCTTTAAGAATAACAAACTGATAAGAGTTAGTTTAATATCTTTATTATGCACCCCATACCCATCCTGTGGGCGGTAGTCAAAGATTACAGAGGTACATAATTGGTCCAGAGACTGGACTCCAAAGTTTTGATAGCTGAACAAGTTACAAAGGTAATGAACTAGATCTGGTCACAATTATGACCAAGTTAAAAAAGTAATGAGCTCCAAGTAGAGCTGGTCACACTCATGACAAGTTACAAAGGTAATGAACTAGATCTGGTCACAATCATGACAAGTTACAAAGGTAATGAGCTCCAGGTAGAGCTGGTCACAATCATGACAGTTACAAAGGTAATGAATCATAAACATGTCCATACATGGTTACAATCATGAACAAATTACAGAGTAATGAGCAGTTCACAAACATTCTAGGGAATGCTTCCATTGCCCCAACAACAGATGTTGCAAGGTGCCTGTCCCTCTTCGGTAGGACAGCCAGACAGCCATTGCAAACAGCAACAGGTTGCGCCAAGATCTGCTGCTTGCAGGAGCATCGTTGACCCTCCCTAAGAGGTCCAATAGGACAGCGAGTGGGGTAGCAGCCCGAGGGAGAGCTGCCCTGGGGACGTGTTAACGTCCTGGTGGACGCCAGTTTGATTGCAGATCCCAGGCCCTCTCTGTCTGCTGGGAGGGGCTGTTGGTTGTTCCCACCTGGAGCCCTCCGGGTGCCCAGACATCCACCGTGCGCACGGATGTTGAAGCTTGAGGAACTGAGGCATACTGCCTGTGGACACCCACGGCTCTGTCTATGCAGTGGAAGTTCCCGTGAGCCCGGCAATCCTGTGCCATCGCTGAATCTGGGCTGGGAAAGGAAAAGTACCCTCTACAGTTGGGGTGGTGCTGGGAGTTGGGTGGGTGAGGTGCAGGGTGAGGGTTATAGAGGGTCACTGTTTACCACACACGGGAAGCCCGGGAGGGGGTGAGGGGCACCCCACCCCGCCCCCTCCCCCGGATCGATGGGGAGGAGGCACTGTCTGCTCCCTGACCTGGGACACTCTCGCCCCAACCCTCACAAACTGCACAAAACTTCCACTGTTTACGCTGAAACGATGCACTGGGATGTCCTCTCGATGCTCTGGAATCTTTCCAGATCATTCACACAGAGTCCTGTTCAGTCGTGACAAGGTCAGCCTCTTTGATCAGGAGCTATCCTTGAAAACCCAGGAGCTAGCCCGTCAAACCGCCCTGCTGCGTCGGCTGGGTTTTTTGAAAAGGTAAGACAACAGCGGTTTTTCATTGAAAAGGAAGAGCATCTTTGACCCAAACGAACTTGAAAAGAAGAGGACGGCGAGCGCCGTAGGATGTAAATGTTGAAGTATAATGACATGAATGTCATCATGCCCAGCTGCTGTCGCTTGGCATGTGGACAGTGTTAATGTGAGTTCGCGGAGCTTGAATGGCATGTTATAAGCTTAGTTCTACAATGTGAGAAACAAAATCTAGAGGTGTCAGCTTCTTTTCGGGTTTAGAGGAAAGAAATGAGGGGGAGAGAGATGTCGCCCCTGAGATGCTAGTACAAGGTGATGTCCAGCTGCCGCGGCAACGACAACAGATCTACAACACCATCGCCACAAAACGTAAGAACGGGAGCGAGGTCTGGGTAGTTCTTACCAGTCAACTTTCCTGTTTTTTCCAGACTGCGCAAGTAGAAAAGTGGACAGCGCACACAGCTCACACACTGAGGTCCAGGGATCGATTTCCTGATACGGCTGAAAAACATTACGACATGTTTCCATAAGACACCTGCTGTCCCTGTTCACCCATCAGCAAAATAGGTACCTGGGTGTTAGTCGACTGTGTGGGTCGCATCCTGGGACAAAACTGACCTAATTTGCCCAAAATGCTCTGCATGACAAGCGGCTTTCTATATAGTAGTATGTCATTGATGTCAGCTAGGACTGTATACCTTGTACATGTGCTTGTAGAAATAAAGATATTATTATTATTATTATTATTATTATTATTATTATTATTATTATTATTATTATTATAACAGGTACATTTTGATGCTCGAATAACACCACGGGCATTTGTTCTTACCTGTTTAAAAGTTAGGAACCGGCCTACAGTTCTGTTGTAATGGTAATGGCATACTAGTGGCCTTCTTGTAATAAGTATTTTATAATATGTAATAATACCATAAAATATGTAAACCCCACATTGTAATATTAGCAGAAATAAAGAATTTTAATTTAATTTAATTTTAATGCAGCGCTTTTCAAACACAGCGCGAGCACAGTCAGGAGAGCAAAAGGGAACACATTTCTGATAGTTTACTCGAAGTTCGGGGGACTGCAGTCGATGCTGCAGCAAGAATAACGGTGGCAAAGAAGGTGCAACAACTCATGCGAGGAGGACGAAGCAGGAGGAACTTCAGAAAAAGTGATATGGCATGTACAAAGCTCCCAACCTGCTTGCTCAGACTGTCATCGACGAGGAAGTCGCGTGTAAGAATGAGAAGTAGAAGAGGAAAATGATCGCTGTCATGAAGATCAAATACTACAGACCAATCAAAGTGAAGCGCTCTAGAAGAAGAGCAGATAGAGAGGATACCTGTGTTGGGATACCTGTGTGGGGATACCTGTGTGGGGATACCTGTGTAGGGATACCTATGTTCCTATGTTCAAGATACGCAGAGGAAGAAAAGTGAGGAAAGCCTCTAACTGATCCCCACGAGAGTCATACCTGGAGTATGCCTGGAGAGGGTTTCGGGGGTCAACGCCCCTGTGGCCCGGTCTGTGACCAGGCCTTCTGTTATTCCTTTATCACGCATTTTGTGCTCTATTACACCATGGTCAGACTTGTCAAAAGCTTTTGCAAAGTCTGTGTATACTACACCTGCGTTTTATTTGTTTTCTAGAGCATCCAGGTACTTGTCATAGTGGTCCAGTAGTTGGGACAGACAGGAGCGACCTGCTCTAAACCAATGCTGCCCTGGGTTATGTAACTGATGGGTATCTAGATGAGTGGCGATCTTGCTTCTTAGAACCCTTTCAAAGATTTTCATGATATGGGATGTTAGCGCTATCGGTCTGTAGTTCTTTGCTATTGCTTTACTGCCCCCTTTGTGGAGTGGGGCCATGTCTGTTGTTTTTAATAGCTCTGGGATGACCCCAGTGTCCATGCTCCCTCTCCATAGGATGTTAAAAGCACATGATAGGGGCTTCTTGCAGTTTTTGATGAACACGAAGTTCCATGAGTCTGGGCCTGGAGCAGAGTGCATGGGCATGTCATTTATCCCCCTTTTGAAGTCATTTGGTGTTAGGATAATATCAGATAGGTTTGAATCTACCAAATTCTGAATGTCGCTCAAAAAATTCATTTAGGCCTTAGCCTGGTTAGTGGCTCGCTAAAAACTGAGTCATACTGGGACTTGAGTATCTCACTCATTTATTTGCTGTCATCTGTGTAGGACCCATCTCGTCTAAGTAGGGGCCCAATAATGGATGTTGTTCTTGACTTAGATGAGTAACAGTAATACAATAGCAACAGAAAATAGTCGGTGGCTATGACCCCGGGTTGATCAGTAAAGTCAACGTTGGGAGGTTGCGGTTCTGTTTTAAAATGTACGTAGGTCGGGAGGGAGGGGGGGGATTTTTTGGGTGAGACAGTGAAGGTGCCGGGTTTTTTTGGGAGAGAGTTGGGGGGTAACCCCCCCTAGGCCCCCCGGTTTTTGGACCAGGCCTTTTTTGGGGATAAAAGGGACACCAGGCTGTTACCGCTGGCCGCACACAGTCCAACGTACGAACCACAGCCCGGTAAAGGTCCCGACTTTAGGTGCCTGCCCAGTGCCTGCTTGAAGACAGCCGGGGGTTTTTTGGGGTAATCCCCTTATGTATGCTGGAAGGCAGTTAAAATTTTTGGGGGCCCTGACACTTTTTGTGTTGTCTCTTTTTAGTGGCCCCCCTGTTTTTCATTTGGGGGATGTTACATCGTCTGCCGAGTTTTTTGCTTTCTGGGAAATTGACTCTCATGTAAGTTTGGTATTTCCCCTAGGTTTTTCCCAAAAGTTAAAAAATAATGTATCTCCCCTGGTTCCAGGGGTACGGGTTTAAAGAATTTAGCGTTCCCATTAGGGGGGGGTTTTCCCCCAGTTATGCCCCCCGGGGTTCTCTGTTTTTTTTCTAGGTCAGCAATTTCCCCCCCCCAAAAGGGGATTGTGTGAAATTTTCCCCAACCTGATGAAAAAGGGCCCTAAAAATTCAACATGGGCTTGGCACCCGGGGGTTTTTTGAAGGTTCTCATTATCCATCTTGTCTTTTTTCTAGCAGATAAAAATTTAAATGTTATGGTCCTTGAAGGTGAATCCTCTGTCTTGATCCCCCCCTTTTTTTTGGGCATTATTTTTTCCTCTATTTTGGGGTTTGGGAAATTTTTTTTTAAATACTCCGATGAGTTTTTAATTTCTTCAGTTTTCCATATCGGGTAATTGAAATTTCCCCATCATTGTTTTTAATTTGTTTCTGAAAAATTTTAAAGATTTGGTTATTCTGGGGGTTTGCAGTTTTTCGGGGGTTGGACACTGTCACAGAGGGGGGATCAAAAGGAAACAAAACACTGTGGCTGATATCCCTGTTTTACCCCCAAAGGGATGAAACGGGAGGGGAATACTGTGCCTTGTGGAACAGAACTTTCATCGTAGCCGCCTCGGGTTTTCTCTGTTGACTACTACTCTCTGTTTCTACTTGTTGGGAAATTATAATTTTTTCCCCAAAATTTTTCCTTTATTCCTTATCCCCATTTTGTGTGCTATCACACCATGGTCACACTTGTCAAAGGCTTTTAAAAGTCTTGTTAAACAACTGCATTCTGTTTGTCTTCTAGAGCATCCAGGACTTTGTCGTGGGGGAAAAAAATTGGGACAGACAGGGGGGGCCCCAAAACCCCATCCCCCCCCTGGGTTTTTTTAAAAGGGGTTTTAAATCCAAAAGGGGGGGGGTTTTCCTTTTTAAAACCCTTTCAAAGATTTTAGATTGGGACGTTAGTTTTTTCAGTATTTTTGGGCTATTGCTTTACTCCCCCCTTTGTGGAGGGGGCGTCTTTTTTTTTAGTAACTGGGGGAAAACCCCCCGGTGTCCATGCCCCTCTCCATGGGTTTTTAAAAAAGCAGGGATAGGGGTTTCTTGCAGTTTTTGGGCCAACGGATTTCCCATGAGTCTGGGCCTGGGGGAAAGGGGGGGCATGTCATTTATCGCCTTTTCGAAGTCATGTGGCATCAGGGTAATGTCAGATAGGCTTGCGTCTACCAAGGGGTTTTTTGGCACTCCATAAAAAATTTTTTTTTGGTTTTCAACTTTCAGTCTGGGGTTGGGGGGGCTAAAAACTGAGTCATATTTGGGGGGAGTAACTCACTCACTTCCCGTGTCATCTGTGTAGGACCCATCCCGTTTGGGAGGGAATACGGATTCGTTCTCGACGTTTGGGATAAGAAAAAAAAACTTTGGGGTTTTTTCCCAACTTTTTGGCTTTTAGTTCTTCCCCCTTTTCTTGATTCCCGGGTTCCTTTAGTTTTTTAAATTTGTGTTTGCTATTTCTCTGACCAGTGTCTCCCCCCCAAAATTTCCCGATATATTGGCCTCTTTACCCCCTGTTATTCTTTGCCTTGACTGTTTGGGGTCCCTTCTTTCTAGTTTACATCTTCTCCCCCCTTTTCCCCTTAAGGGGGTTTTTTTTGGGAAACTTCAATGCCACAGAGTTAATTTGTTCTAGAAAAGGTTAGGGTCCTGATGCTTAGGCTATCTTCCCAGTTTATATCATTTAGGATTTTGGGTTTTCTTGGTCCCACCTTATGTTTTGTTATTGAAGTTAAATTGGGGGGAAAAAGGGCCCCCCCCCACTGATCCTTTTTTCCCATCTGGGCCCCCCATACATGTCTGGGCCTCCCTTTTTTGGGCCCCTATTACCTTTTTTGATCTGGATATTGTTTTTTTTTTTGATGACATTTCGTATCAGATCATCATTGTTAGTGAAGATGAGGTCCCGCGATTTTTTCTAATCTTGTAGGCTCTATTATTTGTTGTTTTAAGGTGAATTTGGTGCAGGATTTAAAAGCCTGTGTAGGTTTTCATCTGAGCTGCCTCCTGGGGTTTATCTCTGCTACCACATTTTTCCCAAAATTCCTCCATTTAGGTGCCTTAGGGGTAGGTTATTTTTTTGCGGTTTTTTTTTTTTTTTCTTAAAAAATAATTTTTTGGGGGGGAAAATGTTTCTGGAAAAGCAGCAGCAGATGATGTGCACAAAAGGGGGAAAAAATAGATAGAGTAGGGGGTGGAGAGATATTGGGAAGTGGTAAAATGTGAAGAGACTGTGAGAGAGGATAGTTGAATCAAAAATTTAAAAGGGAAACTGGGGGGAGGGGGAGAGGGGGGGAGGGTTTTAAAAATTTTTCTTTATTATCCCCCTACCCCATCCTGTGGGGAGTAAACCCCCCACCCATCCTGTGGGGGGGGTCACCCCCAAAACCCCCCCCCTTTTGTGGTAGTCACCCCATACCCATTCTGTGGGCGGGAGCCCATCCAAAACGGGGGGGTAGTCAAAAAATTTTAAAAAAGGGGGATAATGGGTCCCCGGGGGGAAAAAATTTGATAGCTGAACCGTTCAAATGTAATAAACTCCAGGTGACTGGTCACAATCAAAGGGGTTTCAAAGGTAATGGGCCATCTACTATCTATACATGGTTTTTAATTTTATGAACAAAATTTTTAAAAAAAAAGCCATTCATACGTCCACCCCAGTCACAACTGTAATGAGTTATTAGTGCAAATATTAATTGGGGCCCCCCACACACACACACACACACACAGTAAAAACCGGGGGGGAAAAAACCCCCCGGGGTTTTTTTCCATTAATTTGCGTTTTTTTGACGGTTCTAAAAAGAATGAGGGGGCAAAAGGCATGTGCAAATCCTGAAAAACATATAATCATTTTTAAACCCCCCCCAAAGGAAAAAAAGTGATACGGGAAAAAAAAAGATAAAAACAAGTTTTTTTGCCTCAAGTTTATAAGGGGGGGGGGGTGGGGCGGGGGCCGGGAAGTGGTTGGGAACTAGGCCAAGGTGTTTTTCCCAAAAGTATGTCGTGGTGTATTTGA